>CM051273.1:6558897-6578897 GCA_027921565.1 Artemia sinica
GATGCAAGTTATAGAGCTAGTAGCAGTGATTATGTGTATTTCCAACAAACTGCTCCTGGTTCAGAAGCACAGTTTGACAATGAAGAAAAAATGTACTGTAAAAATGTTCCTCGTCAAAGAATTTTTTCAGAATACGAAGTGGAATTTAATAATGAAATACAACATAATACTAATGGTTTTTATTTGCAAGATCAGTTTGGTATCATTTTTGAGCCTTTTGACTCAGCTGTTCCTAGTTATGCAGCCATTAAGAAGAAATCCATTAAGCCATTATGTGGCCTAGTTAATCGTGCTTGTTTAGGGCAGTGGTCGAAAAGATAAAGAAAAAGCAGCGTTTCCAGCAAAATGCTTTAGAGACAGGTTTAGAAAAGCTGTTGAAGGAGTATACTCTAACTACTACGGAGCTTGGAGAAGGTGCTTCCGGGAAAGTATTCTTAGCTACAAGAAACCGTGATTGGGAACGAGCAGCTGTAAAAAAGATGAATTTAAACCAAACTAACCAAATTCAATTGGACTCTGGCAAAATTTTACCAAAGGAAGTATATTTTTTGAACAAATTTAGAGATATTAATGGTTGTGTGAAGTTACTAGATTATTATATTGTCGGAGAAGAATGTTGGATTACAACAGAGTGTCATCAGAACTCAATAACATTGACTGAATTTATCAACAAAAATGAACAGCTGAGCGAAAATAAAGTTATCAATCTTTTTAAACAAGTAACATCTATAGTTTTGAGATTAGAAATGGCCGGCATTACACATAGGGATCTAAAAGGGGACAATATCCTTGTTAACGAAAATGAAATATATTGGTTATTGACTTTGGATTAGCTGAATCTTTGGAGAAGGCAGATGAAATAATCTGTGGCACTCCTGGTTACTCGCCTCCAGAAGTTGATTCCTGTGAATTGTTTGATATGATACGTATGAAGGACCGGTAACTACTTGGTCTCTAGGTATTATATTGGGATCACTCTTGATTGGCAAAGAACCCTTTGATAACGGGAGAAGTTCTCTTAAAGCTAAAGGTGTGATAGACTTGGGATTGGGAAACAGGAAGACTTCACGAATGGCTCGTAGACTAGTCGATAGATGTTTGCAGATGGCGAGAGATAAAAGACCAAGTGTGAAACAAATACTTCAAGATCCTTGGTTAAACCTTGATGTGATCAAGATCCTTAGTGTGAAAATAGGCCACTTTTAGGAAAAAGTCAAATGACTCAAAATTTATCGTGTGTCGTTTGCTTTTGTTTTGTTTATTCAATTTTCCAATAAAAATTTAGTATGTATGATGACTTTTTTGTTTATATTCTTTGGATTATATTGCACAAGTAGTGCTATTACTATAACCGAATTTTCTAGAATGAAGACGTATCTCTTCATAATCTTTCCAAAGATTAACGTTTTAAAACGCACAGACTTAAACGCGAAATACATATTGCTAATTTTAGCCGATCTCAATTTTCAGACTGATTTCGAGGAATCCAATTTTTTAAAAGCCCTGCGTACTGAGAATATTCATCTTGAGAATGTACTTAACCATGATTAAAAAAAAAAACAATTTTTTAGAACTGAAAGTAAGGGGCAACATTAAATGTTAAAACGAACTGAAATAATTACGTATATGAGGGGAATACCCCTCCCCGTCAATACCTCGCTCTTTACGCTAACGTTTGACTTTCTGTTATAATTATTTAAGAATGACTCCTGAATCACAAACGCCGTTTAATTAGAATAATAAGTTCTTTTAAAAGTTCTTAAAAATCTTTAGCGTAAAAAGGGGGGTATTGAGAGGGGGGGGGGGTAATATACTTAATAATTTCTTTTCGCTTTAAGTTTTAATGTTGCTCCTTCCTTTCAGTTGAAAAAAGCTTGTTTTTTTTATATTTAATTTTGTGAAGCGGACACTTAGATTAGCTGACTACACTTTGAGTAAAAGTAGTGCTTAACCAGGGCTAATTTTGATTAGGCTATTCTTGTTTATCCAACTACAGATGGATATAACCCATATCAGAGGCAACGCTGTAGCGTTGCCTATAGTAAAGGCCATACGGCTCCAATGTTTATTATTTATTTATTTATTTATTTTCCCAGAGGCACTTCATATGGAAGGGGTCGTCGTAGAAACTTCAAAAGGGGCTCATTCGATTGGAAATCGAGAGTTCTAGTGCCCTTTTTAATAGTCAAAAATGATTGGAGGGCAACTAGCCCCCCCCCACGCCCATCATTCCCCCAAACACATCCAATCAAAATTTTGAGATAGCCATTTTGCTCAGCATAGTTGATTTCCTAATAGAAAATATATTTTTGAGGAGGACACTCCCCCACAACCCTCAGGGCAAGGGTTTTAAGTTATGCCCTGGGGCATATAAGGTTTTTATAGAAGGCTTTGTCGTAGAAACTTCAAAACAAGTTCATTCGATTGGAAATTAAAGGGCTAGTGCCCTTTTAATAGTCAAAGTGATTGGAGTGTAAGTAACCCCCCTTCCCCCCCCCCCCCCCCACGCCAGTCATTTCCCCAAACACATCCAATCAAAATTTTGAGATAGCCATTTTGTTCAGCGTAGTTAATTTACCGATAGAAAATATATTTTTCAGGAGGAAACTCCCCCACTACCCTCAGGGCAAGGGTTTTAAGTTATGTCCTGGGGCATATAAGGTTCTTATAGAAGGCGTTGTCGTAGAAAACTTCGAAAAAAGCTTGTTCGATTGGAAATTCAAAAGCTAGTGCCCTTTTCAATAGTCGAAAGTGATTGGAGGCCGACTAGCCCCCCCCCCCCCACGCCCATTATTCCCCCAAACACATCCAATCAAATTTTTGAGATAGTCATTTTGTTCAGTGTAGTTGATTTCCAGATAGAAGATATATTTTTGAGGAGGACACTCCCCCACAACCCTCAGGGCAAGGGTTTTAAGTTATGCCCTCGGGGCATATAAGATTTTTATAGAAGGCGTTGTCGTAGAAACTTCAAAACAGGCTCATTCGATTGGAAATTAAAGGGCTAGTGCCCTTTTTAATAGTCAAATGTGACTGAAGTGCAACTAAGCCCCCCCCCACACACCCATTATTTCCCCAACACATCCAATCAAAAATTTGAGATAACCATTTTGTTCAGCGTAGTCGATTTCCAGATAGAAAATATGTTTTTGAGCAGGACACTCCCCCAGAACCTTCAGAAAGGGTTTTAAGATATGCCCAGGGGGCATATAAGGTTTTTAAAGAAGGTGTTGTCGTAGAAACTTCAAAAAAGGCCCATTCGATTGGAAATTCAAAGGGATAGGGCCCTTTTTAATAGTCAAAAGTGATTGAAGGGCAACTAGCCCCCCCCCGCCCATCATTCCCCCAAACACATCCAATCAAAATTTTGAGATAGCCATTTTGTTCAGCGTAGTTGATTTCCAGATAGAAAATGTGTTTTTGAGCAGGACACTCCCCCAGATCCTTCAGAAAGGGTTTTAAGATATGCCCAGGGGGCATATAGGGTTTTTATAGAAGGTGTTGTCGTAGAAACTTCAAAAAAGGCCCATTCGATTGGAAATTCAAAGGGATAGGGCCCTTTTTAATAGTCAAATGTGATTGGAGGGCAAATAACCCCCCCCCCCCCCCCCACACACACCCATTATTTCCTCAAACACATCCAATCAAAATTTTGAGATAACCATTTTGTTCAGCGTAGTTGATTTCCAGATAAAAAATATATTTTTGAGCAGGAAACTCCCCAGAACCTTCAGAAAGGGTTTTAAGATATGCCCAGGGGGCATATAGGGTTTTTATAGAAGGTGTTGTCGTTGAAACTTCTAAAAAGGCCCATTCGATTGGAAATTCAAAGGGATAGGGCCCTTTTTAATAGTCAAAAGTGATTGGAGGGCAACTAGCCCCCCCCCCCCCCCACCCATCATTCCCCCAAACACATCCAATCAAAATTTTGAGATAGCCATTTCGTTCAGCGTAGTTGATTTTCCAGACAGAAATATGTTTTTGAGGAGGACAATCCCCCACAACCCTCAGGGCAAGGGTTTTAAGTTATGCCCTGGGGGCATATAAGGTTTTTATTGAAGGTGGTGTCGTAGAAACTTCAAAAAAGGCTCATTTAATTGGAAATTCAAAGGGCTAGTTCCCTTTTTAATAGTCGAAAGTGATTTGAGGGCATCTAACCCCCCTCTCACGCCCACCTTTTCCCCAACTACATCCGATCAAAATTTTGAGACAGCCATTTTATTAAACGTAGTTTTAAGTTCTGGAAATTAGGTCTTTGAGGATGACAACTCCCCCACAGCCCACAGGGCAAGGGTTGTAATTTAAGGATTCTCCAAATCCTTCCCATTATTTCTTATGGAAGGGATGCTCGTATAAACTTTAGAGAGGGCTCATTTGACTGAAAATTGAAAGTTCTTTTTCACTTTTTAAGAGTCAAAAGAGATTGGAGGGTAACTAAGCCCCCCCCTCCTTCACGCCCTAAATGCATCAGATAAAATTTTGAGATAGACATGTTGTTAAAATAGTTCAAAGTTCTGATAACAAAAAACTCCGGTGTCGACACAGCCCACCAGGGCCCGGGAGTAGGCGTTGTAAGTTATGCCCTGGGGCATAACTTATTAAGGGGGGTTTATAATTTATGGGAAGGGGTTTTTTGTGGGAAAAACACTTAGGAAATCTATTATAATTATCCAATTATAAGGTTAAAATACATACTCTGTGATAGATGCAAAATTGCTTTGGCACACAAAATCCTATTAAGGTCAATTCCAAACAGTCGTGATCCCTTTGTGTCAGCAAGTGAAATGGTCCAAACTCGCTTATTGGAGCTATTTTTTCAATCCATTCATTGTTGTCAATCGCTCTCCACAAGTTATGCAAGCTGTCTTTTGTTCATATATAAGGTTTTTATCAAAGAGGTAATCGTATAGACATTGAAAAAAACCTCATTTGATTTAAATTGAAAGTTCTAGATCCGTTTTTTAAAGTCAAGAATAATCGGACAGTAAGCATCCCCCCCCATGCCATAAAAACTTGAAACTTTTTGCAATAAAAAACGAACAAAAATTAATTTAAAAAAAACTTTCCGAAAAATAAGTTTTTCAAAGAAAAGTAAAGGCCATTTTAAACTTAAGCTCAGGAGATACAAATACCTGTTAAAATTCAAACTCAAAACGACCAGAAATTACTATTAAAGAATAAATGAAATCCAAAACGAACAGAAATTAAATAAACAATCATAGCAAAAAAACATAAAAAAGTAATAATATAAGTGAATAAATAGATCTTAAAGCGAGTAATGCTTAGATTGAACATGAAAATCAAGCTTAAAACGAAAACAAATATTTTGCTATTAAAGTATAAATGAAACTTAAAACGAAACGAAATTAAATAAACAATCAATGCGAACAAACATACAATATATATTAATGTAAATGTTTAAATAAATCTTAAAACGAGTGAACCTTAAATTGAATATGCAAATCAAGTTTGAATCGAATAAAAATAACTATAAACAAGAGTTGGGATATCGCCTCACTGCAGAAGCCTAAAACCTACTGCGTCATTGGCGCTTTACTGAAAACGAATTATATTAAAAATGTTTTCTTTTGTACTTAATATTGAAAATAATTATTAAAATTACAGTAAAATTTTGAACTGATGAGCTTTTAGCAATTAATATCATTTTGCATCAAATATTCAGTTTAATTTAATAGTTCTTTTCAAGATTGGTCAAGACAAATATAGTTTCACTACAAACAAAATTTGGATACTGTCCCCTTCTTTAACTGTAAAAACCTAAAGCCTTCTGTGTCATTGGTGCTTCACTGAAAACGAATTACTCGTATATTTCAAATTTATTCTTTTCCAGTTCTTACAGCATTGAAAATGAAAATAAAAATTACAGTGAAAAAAAATCTTGAACTGATGGATCTTTCAACAATTAATATCATTATAGATCTAATATTCAATTTGATTTTGTCTATACTTTCCAACACTGTTCAAGACTCATATAGTTTTGCCATTTTTTTAACTCTGCCATTTTATCTAACTAATCGTGTTAGTTTGTTATGAAAACATTCTATGGCTTCTAGGCATTTCTATTTGAGCGGAAAACTGCACCTCAAACTTTGTGGAACATGAATTCTTTTGCATGAAACACCAAAATATAGTAAAATGTCAAGTTTCGGAGTGTTCCACCACTTGCAAGCAAGTGCCATTGGTATTTTTGAATCCACATGGTCAATTTAGGGGTCGGAGGGTAGGCTAATTCTCGTAGCAGCCTCATTCCGTCTAGGTATTATTCACATTTTCAACACCTGGCGTCCGGACTATCATATAATCTACCAAGCATACAACTACCCCAAATCATTATCAATAAATAAATGAAACCCAAAACGAACAAAAATTAAAATAAATATTAGAGTCCAACTCAAAACGAGCATAAATTATTTTGATTAGGGTTCAAAACCCCTATGCTTTCTAAAAGCCAGAATATAATTTATACTTTACTGAAAAAAAAATTCAAATGAGTTTACTGAAAAAAAATGTGCATTGTCAATTTAATATACATATGCTGATATTTTTTTCCTAAAATCTTAATTAATTTTTGATTTCTTAAAGTTACAAAAGTGAAAACATTTCAAAGAATTGTTTTCAGTAAAGCGCCAATGACGCAGTAGGTTTTAGGCTTCTGCAGTGTGGCGATACCCAAACTCTTGTTTATAGTTACTTTTATTCGATTCAAACTTGATTTGAGTAGAAAGGCCTCAGGAGATCCGAGCGGGAGTCCATATATGGGCATAGAGTCCCTAGGGAGATAGTTTTCTCATTGAGAATAAAAAAAACAGAATTTTTCTCACTTGAAAAAACAGGAATTTTCTCACTTTTATGGATGTTTCTTGGACGGTCATGAGTGTTGGTCAATTTATTTGATGTTTTTCATGGATGTCAACATCAATTTATGTCTGTTTTATGTTTTTTGTCAGTGAGAATCGAAAAACAGTATTCTTCTCACTTTGATGGATGTTTTCTGGTTTTTGTCAGTGAGAATGGAAAAACATGATTTTTCTCACTTTGATGGATGTTTTTTGGAGGGTTATGAGTAACACATGACACATGACACATGACACATGAGACATGACACATGACACATGACACGCGACACGTGACATATGACACATGACACGTGACACATGACACATGACACAACACATGAGACATGACACATGACACAAGACACATGACACATGACACGAAACATGACACATGACACATGACGAATGATACATGACAGACCATGACATATGACATAAGAATGACGTAATCAACTAGGACTAATGGATTTTCTGAGAAATTGATTACATAATCGGTAGAACCCTATCAGGTGGTCGTGACGGGGTCCATATATGGACATAGAATGATGTAATCGACTAGGACAAATGGATTTCTGAGAAATTGATTACATAATCAGTAGAACCCTATCAGGAGGTCATGACGGGGGTCCATATATGGATATAGAATGACGTAATCGACTAGGACAAATGGATTTCTGAGAAATTGATTACATAATCGGTAGAACCCTATCAGAAGGTCATGACTGGACTCCAAGCAATACTTTTCAAAAGGCATTTCAGAACAAGTTCTTTTCTTAGTGACCGTACTAAACCCATTTTTCCAACTTGAAGTACTTATCTTTTTCATCCACAACTATACTTTACAGCTTTTTGGATACCTCAACACCAAGAAATACTTTTCAAAGACCATTTCAGAGCAAGTTACTTTCTTAATGTCCCTCCTAAACCCATTTTCCAACTTGAAGTACTTATCTTTTTCACCCACAACTATACTTTACAGCTTTTTGGATACCTCAACACCAAGAAATACTTTTCAAAGATCATTTCAGAGCAAGTTACTTTCTTAATGTCCCTCCTAAACTTATTTTACAAGTTGAAGTACTTATCTTTTTCACCCACAACTATACTTTACAGCTTTTTGGATACCTCAACACCAAGAAATACTTTTCAAAGACCATTTCAGAGCAAGTTACTTTTCTTAATGTCCCTTCTAAACCCATTTTCCAACTTGAAGTACTTATCTTTTTCACCCACAACTATACTTTACAGCTTTTTTGGATACCTCAACAGCAAGAAATACTTTTCAAAGACCATTTCAGAGCAAGTTACTTTCTTAATGTCCCTCCTAAACCCATTTTCCAACTTGAAGTACTTATCTTTTTCACCCACAACTATACTTTACAGCTTTTTGGATACCTCAACACCAAGAAATACTTTTCAAAGATCATTTCAGAGCAAGTTAGTTTCTTAATGTCCCTCCTAAACCTATTTTCCAACTTGAAGTACTTATCTTTTTCACCCACAACTATACTTTACAGCTTTTTGGTTACCTCAACACCAAGAAATACTTTTCAAAAGACCATTTCAGAGCAAGTTACTTTCTTAATGTCCCTCCTAAACCCATTTTCCAGCTTGAAGTACTTAGCTTTTTCATCCACAACTATACTTTACAGCTTTTTGGTTACCTCAACACAAAGAAATACTTTTCAAAGACCATTTCAGAGCAAGTTACTTTCTTAATGTCCCTCCTAAACCCATTTTCCAACTTGAAGTACTTATCTTTTTCACCCACAACTATACTTTACAGCTTTTTGGATACCTCAACACCAAGAAATACTTTTCAAAGACCATTTCAGAGCAAGTTACTTTCTTAATGACCCTCCTAAACCCATTTTCCAACATGAAGTACTTATCTTTTTCACCCACAACTATACTTTACAGCTTTTTGGATACCTCAACACCAAGAAATACTTTTCAAAGACCATTTCAGAGCAAGTTACTTTCTTAATGACCCTCCTAAACCCATTTTCCAACTTGAAGTACTTATCTTTTTCACCCACAACTATACTTTACAGCTTTTTGGATACCTCAACACCAAGAAATACTTTTCAAAGACCATTTCAGAGCAAGTTACTTTCTTAATGTCCCTCCTAAACCCATTTTCCAACTTGAAGTACTTATCTTTTTCACCCACAACTATACTTTACAGCTTTTCGGTTACCTCAACACCAAGAAATACTTTTCAAAGACCATTTCAGAGCAAGTTACTTTCTTAATGTCCCTCCTAAACCCATTTTCCAACTTGAAGTACTTATCTTTTTCACCCACAACTATACTTTACAGCTTTTTGGATACCTCAACACCAAGAAATACTTTTCAAAGACCATTTCAGAGCAAGTTACTTTCTTAATGTCCCTCCTAAACCCATTTTCCAACTTGAAGTACTTATCTTTTTCACCCACAACTATACTTTACAGCTTTTTGGATACCTCAACACCAAGAAATACTTTTCAAAGACCATTTCAGAGCAAGTTACTTTCTTAATGTCCCTTCCTAAACCCATTTTCCAACTTGAAGTACTTATCTTTTTCACCCACAACTATACTTTACAGCTTTTTGGATACCTCAACACCAAGAAATACTTTTCAAAGACCATTTCAGAGCAAGTTACTTTCTTAATGTCCCTCCTAAACCCATTTTCCAACTTGAAGTACTTATCTTTTTCACCCACAACTATACTTTACAGCTTTTTGGATACCTCAACACCAAGAAATACTTTTCAAAGACCATTTCAGAGCAAGTTACTTTCTTAATGTCCCTCCTAAACCCATTTTCCAACTTGAAGTACTTATCTTTTTCACCCACAAACTATACTTTACAGCTTTTTGGATACCTCAACACCAAGAAATACTTTTCAAAGACCATTTCAGAGCAAGTTACTTTCTTAATGTCCCTTCTAAACCCATTTTCCAACTTGAAGTACTTATCTTTTTCACCCACAACTATACTTTACAGCTTTTTGGATACCTCAACACCAAGAAATACTTTTCAAAGACCATTTCAGAGCAAGTTACTTTCTTAATGTCCCTCCTAAACCCATTTTCTCAACTTGAAGTACTTATCTTTTTCACCCACAACTATACTTTACAGCTTTTTGGATACCTCCACACCAAGAAATACTTTTCAAAGACCATTTCAGAGCAAGTTACTTTCTTAATGTCCCTCCTAAACCCCTTTTCCAACTTGAAGTACTTATCTTTTTCACCCACAACTATACTTTACAGCTTTTTGGATACCTCAACACCAAGAAATACTTTTCAAAGACAATTTCAGAGCAAGTTACTTTCTTAATGTCCCTCCTAAACCCATTTTCCAACTTGAAGTACTTATCTTTTTCACCCACAACTATACTTTACAGCTTTTTGGATACCTCAACACCAAGAAATACTTTTCAAAGACCATTTCAGAGCAAGTTACTTTCTTAATGTCCCTTCTTAAACCCATTTTTCCAACTTGAAGTACTTATCTTTTTCACCCACAACTATACTTTACAGCTTTTTGGATACCTCAACACCAAGAAATACTTTTCAAAGACCATTTCAGAGCAAGTTACTTTCTTAATGTCCCTCCTAAACCCATTTTCCAACTTGAAGTACTTATCTTTTTCACCCACAACTATACTTTACAGCTTTTTGGTATACCTCAACACCAAGAAATACTTTTTCAAAGACCATTTCAGAGCAAGTTACTTTCTTAATGTCCCTCCTAAACCCATTTTTCCAACCTGAAGTACTTATCTTTTTCGACCACAACTATACTTTACAGCTTTTTGGATACCTCAACACCATGAAATACTTTTCAAAGACCATTTCAGAGCAAGTTCCTTTCTTAATGTCCCTCCTAAACCCATTTTCCAACTTGAAGTACTTATCTTTTTCACCCACAACTATACTTTACAGCTTTTTGGATACCTCAAAACCAAGAAATACTCTTCAAATGACATTTCAGAGCAAGTTACTTTCTTAATGTCCCTCCTAAACCCATTTTCCAACTTGAGAAAAAATTTAAAGTTCTGTTCCAAATATTTCCCCGGAAGAAGAAAAGTTCAACTTCGATTCTGAATTTTCTCAATGAAAATGAAATAAGTTATTGATCAATTCTATTTCTCAAAATATTATAAAATTTTCCACTTCAATTCAGATTTTTCTCAAAGAGATGAAAAAATTTAAAATATTGTTCCAAATTTTTCTTAGAAGATAGAAAAGTTCAAGTTCTAATCTGAATTTTACCAAAGAACATAATTCAATTCTAATTTCTCCAGAGAAATAAAAAGCTTCCACTTCAGTTTTAAGTTCACCAAGACATAAAAATTTAAAGTTCAGTTCTAAATTTTCACATAGAAGATAGGAAAAGTTATACTATGACTATGATTATTTTCCATGAAGATAAAAAGTTTCACTTAATTCTAAATTTTCTTAAATTCAGTTCCGACTTTTCACATAGAGATGAAAAAATTTAAAGTTCTGTTCCAAATTTTTCTTAGAAGATAGAAAAGTTCAAGTTCTCCTCTGAATTTTACCAAAGAACATAATTCAATTCTAATTTCTCCAGAGAAAATAAAAAGCTTCCACTTCAGTTTTAAGTTCACCAAGACATAAAAAATTTAAAGTTCAGTTCTAAATTTTTACATAGAAGATAGGAAAAGTTATACTATGACTATGATTATTTTCCATGAAGATAAAAAGTTTCACTTTAATTCTAAATTTTCTTAAATTCAGTTCCGAGTTTTCACATAGAGATGAAAAAATTTAAAGTTCTGTTCCAAATTTTTCTTAGAAGATAGAAAAGTTCAAGTTCTCCTCTGAATTTTACCAAAGAACATAATTCAATTCTAATTTCTCGAGAGAAAATAAAAAGCTTCCACATCAGTTTTAAGTTCACCAAGACATAAAAAATTTAAGTTCAGTTCTAAATTTTTCCATAGAAGATAGGAAAAGTTATACTATGATTGTGACTATTTTCAATGAAGATAAAAAGTTTCACTTTAATTCTAAATTTTCTTAAATTCAGTTCCGACCTTTCTCAAAGAGATGAAAAAATTTAAAGTTCTGTTCCAAATATTTTCCCGGAAGAAGAAAAGTTTAACTTCGATTCTGAATTTTCTTACCAAATTTTTCTTAGAAGATAGAAAAGTTCAAGTTCTAATCTGAGTTTTACCAAAGAACATAATTCAATTCTAATTTCTCCAGAGAAAATAAAAAGCTTCCACTTCAGTTTTAAGTTCACCAAGACATAAAAAATTTAAAGTTCAGTTCTAAATTTTTACATAGAAGATAGGAAAAGTTATACTATGACTATGATTATTTTCCATGAAGATAAAAAGTTTCACTTTAATTCTAAATTTTCTTAAATTCAGTTCCGACTTTTCACATAGAGATGAAAAAATTTATGGTTTTATTAAAATTTTCTTAGAAGATAGAAAAGTTCAAGTTCTGAATTTTCTTAATGAAAATGAAATAAGTTATTGATCAATTCTATTTTTCCAAATAATATAAAAAGTTTCCACTTCAGTTCAGATTTTTCTCAAACAGATGAAAAAATTTAAAATACTCTTCCAAATTTTTCATAGAAGATAGAAAAGTTCAAGTTCTCCTCTGAATTTTACCAAAGAACATAATTCAATTCTAATTTCTCCAGAGAAAATAAAAAGCTTCCACTTCAGTTTTAAGTTCACCAAGACATAAAAAATTTAAAGTTCTGTTCTAAATTTTTCCATAGAAGATAGGAAAAGTTATACTATGATTGTGACTATTTTCAATGAAGATAAAAAGTTTCACTTTAATTCTAAATTTTCTTAAATTCAGTTCTGACCTTTCTCAAAGAGATGAAAAAATTTTAAGTTCTGTTCCAAATATTTTCCCGGAAGAAGAAAAGTTCAACTTCGATTCTGAATTTTCTTAATGAAAATGAAATAAGTTATCGATCAATTCTATTTTCCCAAAATAATACAAAAAATTTCCACTTCAGTTCAGATTTTTCTCAAAGAGATGAAAATTTAAAATACTTCCAAATTTTTCATAGAAGATAGAAAAGTTCAAGTTCTCTTCTGAATTTTACCAAAGAACACAATTCAATTCTAATTTCTCCAGAGAAAATAAAAAGCTTCCACTTCAGTTTTAAGTTCACCAAGACATAAAAAATTTAAAGTTCTGTTCTAAATTTTTCCGTAGAAGATAGGAAAAGTTATACTATGATTGTGATTATTTTCCATGAAGATAAAAGTTTCACTTTAATTCTAAATTTTCTTAAATTCAGTTCCAACTTTTCACATAGAGATGAAAAAAATTTAAAGTTCTGTTCCAAATTTTTCCTAGAAGATTGGAAAAGTTATACTTTGATAGTGAATATTCAAGTTCTCTTCTGAATTTTACCAAAGAACACAATTCAATTCTAATTTCTCCAGAGAAAATAAAAAGCTTCCACTTCAGTTTTAAGTTCACCATGACATAAAAAATTTAAAGTTCAGTTCTAAATTTTTACATAGAAGATAGGAAAAGTTATACTATGATTGTGATTATTTCCTATGAAGATTAAAAGTTTCACTTCAATTTTAAATTTTCTCAAAGAAGTGAAGAAAAGTTCAACTTCGATTGTGAATTTTCTCAATGAAAATGAAATAAGCTATTGATCATCTCTATTTTCCCAAAATAATATAAAAATTTTCCACTTCAGTTCAGATTTTTCTCAAACCGATGAAAAAATTTAAAATACTGTTCCAAATTTTCCATAGAAGATAGAAAAGTTCAAGTTCTCTTCTGAATTTTACCAAAGAACATAATTCAATTCTAATTTCTCCAGAGAAAATAAAAAGCTTCCACTTCAGTTTTAAGTTCACCAAGACATATAAAATTTAAAGTTCAGTTCTAAATTTTTTTATAGAAGATAGGAAAAGTTATACTATGATTGTGATTATTTTCCATGAAGATAAAAAGTTTCATTTTAATTCTAAATTTTCTTAAATTCAATTCCGACCTTTCTCAAAGAGATGAAAAATTTAAAGTTCTGTTCCAAATATTTTCCCGGAAAAGAAAAGTTCAACTTCGATTCTGAATTTTCTCAATGAAAATGAAATAAGTTATTGATCAATTCTATTTTCATAAAATAATATAAAATTTTCCACTTCAATTCAGATTTTTCTCAAAGAGATGACAAAATTTAAAATTATTGTTCCAAATTTTTCATAGAAGATAGAAAAAGTTATACTTTGATTGTGAATATTCTTCATGAAGATATGGAGCTCTACTTTAATTCTAAGTTTTCTCGAAGAAGTGCGAAATGTATAAGTTGTTCTCTTCTGATTTTCTTAGAGAGGAGAAAAAAAGTTAGCTCAATTCTCAAATTTACCAATGAAAATGAAAAAGCTTCCATTTCACTCATAATTTCTCAAAGACATAAAAATTTAAAGTTCAATTCTAAATTTTTCCATAGAAGATAGGAATGGCTATACTATGATTGTGATTATTTACCATGAAGATAAAAAGTTTCACTCTATTTCTAATTTTTCTTAAATTCAGTTCATTCATCTAACCACCAAAAACAATAGGTTAGGCTAAGTTAGGTATAAATAAAATATTAATAAATAATTAGAAACATTTCACCATGTTTAAGTTAGGCTAGATTAGGTTAAATTGTCATTATTTTGGGAAAATAGAAATGATCAATAACTTATTTCATTTTCATTGAGAAAATTCAGAATCGAAGTTGAACTTTTCTTCACTTCTTTGAGAAAATTTAAAATTGAAGTGAAACTTTTAATCTTCATAGGAAATAATCACAATCATAGTATAACTTTTCCTATCTTCTATGTAAAAATTTAGAACTGAACTTTAAATTTTTTATGTCATAGTGAATTTAAAACTGAAGTGGAAGCTTTTTATTTTCTCTGGAGAAATTAGAATTGAATTGTGTTCTTTGGTAAAATTCAGAAGAGAAACTTGAATATTCACGATCAAAGTATAACTTTTCCAATCTTCTATGAAAAATTTGGACCAGAACTTTAAATTTTTTTCATCTCTGTGTGAAAAGTCGGAACTGAATTTAAGAAAATTTAGAATTAAAGTGAAACTTTTTATCTTCATGGAAAATAATCACAATCATAGTATAACTTTTCCTATCTTCTACGGAAAAATTTAGAACAGAACTTTAAATTTTTTATGTCTTGGTGAACTTAAAACTGAAGTGGAAGCTTTTTATTTTCTCTGGAGAAATTAGAATTGAATTGTGTTCGTTGGTAAAATTCAGAAGAGAACTTGAACTTTTCTATCTTCTATGAAAAATTTGGAAGTATTTAGAATTTTTCATCTCTTTGAGAAAAATCTGAACTGAAGTGGAAAATTTTTATATTATTTTGGGAAAATAGAATTGATCGATAACTTATTTCATTTTCATTAAGAAAATTCAGAATCGAAGTTGAACTTTTCTTCTTCCGGGAAAATATTTGGAACAGAACTTTAAATTTTTTCATCTCTTTGAGAAAGGTCGGAACTGAATTTAAGAAAATTTAGAATTAAAGTGAAACTTTTTATCTTCATTGAAAATAGTCACAATCATAGTATAACTTTTCCTATCTTCTATGGAAAAATTTAGAACTGAACTTAAATTTTTTATGTCTTGGTGAACTTAAAACTGATGGGAAGCTTTTTATTTTCTCTGGAGAAATTAAAGTTAGAATTATGTTCTTTGGTAAAATTCAGAAGAGAACTTGAACTTTTCTATCTTCTACGAAAAATTTGGAACAGTATTTTAAATTTTTTCATCTGTTTGAGAAAAATCTGAACTGAAGTGGAAACTTTTTATATTATTTGGAAAAATAGAATTGATCAATAACTTATTTCATTTTTATTAAGAAAATTCAGAACTTGAACTTTCTATCTTCTAAGAAAAATTTGGAACAGAACTTTAAATTTTTTCATCTCTATGTGAAAAGTCAGAACTGAATTTAAGAAAATTTAGAATTAAAGTGAAACTTTTTATCTTCATGGAAAATAATCATAGTCATAGTATAACTTTTCCTATCTTCTATGTAAAAATTTAGAACTGAACTTTAAATTTTTTATGTCTTGGTGAACTTAAAACTGAAGTGGAAGCTTTTTATTTTTTCTGGAGAAATTAGAATTGAATTATGTTCTTTGGTAAAATTCAGATTAGAACTTGAACTTTTCTATCTTCTAAGAAAAATTTGGAACAATATTTTAAATTTTTTCAGCTCTTTGAGAAAAATCTGAATTGAAGTGGAAAATTTTATAAATATTTTGAGAAATAGAATTGATCAGTAACTTATTTCATTTTCACTGAGAAGATTCATAATCGAAATTGAACTTTTCTTCTTCCGGGGAAATATTTGGAACAGAACTTTAAATTTTTTCTCAAGTTGGAAAATGGGTTTAGGAGGGACATTAAGAAAGTAACTTGCTCTGAAATGTCTTTTGAAAAGTATTTCTTGGTGTTGAGGTATCCAAAAAGCTGTAAAGTATAGTTGTGGGTGAAAAAGATAAGTACTTCAAGTTGGAAAATGGGTTTAGGAGGGACATTAAGAAAGTAACTTGCTCTGAAATGGTCTTTGAAAAGTATTTCTTGGTGTTGAGGTATCCAAAAAGCTGTAAAGTATAGTTGTGGGTGAAAAAGATAAGTACTTCAAGTTGAAAAAAGGATTTAGGAGGGACATTAAGAAAGTAACTTGCTCTGAAATGGTCTTTGAAAAGTATTTCTTGGTGTTGAGGTAACCAAAAAGCTGTAAAGTATAGTTGTGGGTGAAAAAGATAAGTACTTCAAGTTGGAAAATGGGTTTAGGAGGGACATTAAGAAAGTAACTTGCTCTGAAATGGTCTTTGAAAAGTATTTCTTGGTGTTGAGGTATCCAAAAAGCTGTAAAGTATAGTTCTGGGTGAAAAAGATAAGTACTTCAAGTTGGAAAATGGGTTTAGGAGGGACATTAAGATAGTAACTTGCTCTGAAATGGTCTTTGAAAAGTATTTCTTGGTGTTGAGGTATCCAAAAAGCTGTAAAGTATAGTTGTGGGTGAAAAAGATAAGTACTTCAAGTTGAAAAATGGGTTTAGAAGGGACATTAAGAAAGTAACTTGCTCTGAAATGGTCTTTGAAAAGTATTTCTTGGTGTTGAGGTATCCAAAAAGCTGTAAAGTATAGTTGTGGGTGAAGAAAGATAAGTACTTCAAGTTGGAAAATGGGTTTAGGAGGGACATTAAGAAAGTAACTTGCTCTGAAATGGTCTTTGAAAAGTATTTCTTGGTGTTGAGGTATCCAAAAAGCTGTAAAGTATAGTTGTGGGTGAAAAAGATAAGTACTTCAAGTTGAAAGTGGGTTTAGAAGGGACATTAAGAAAGTAACTTGCTCTGAAATGGTCTTTGAAAAGTATTTCTTGGTGTTGAGGTACCCAAAAAGCTGTAAAGTATACTTGTGGGTGAAAAAGATAAGTACTTCAAGTTGGAAAATGGGTTTAGGAGGGACATTAAGAAAGTAACTTGCTCTGAAATGGTCTTTGAAAAGTATTTCTTGGTGTTGAGGTATCCAAAAAGCTGTAAAGTATAGTTTGTGGATGAAAAAGATAAGTACTTCAAGTTTGAAAATGTGTTTAGGAGGGACATTAAGAAAGTAACTTGCTCTGAAATGGTCTTTGAAAAGTATTTCTTGGTGTTGAGGTAACCAAAAAGCTGTAAAGTATAGTTGTGGGTGAAAAAGATAAGTACTTCAAGTTGAAAAGTGGGTTTAGGAGGGACATTAAGAAAGTAAGTTGCTCTGAAATGGTCTTTGAAAAGTATTTCTTGGTGTTGAGGTATCCAAAAAGCTGTAAAGTATAGTTGTGGGTGAAAAAGATAAGTACTTCAAGTTGGAAAATGGGTTTAGGAGGGACATTAAGAAAGTAACTTGCTCTGAAATGGTCTTTGAAAAGTATTTCTTGGTGTTGAGGTATCCAAAAAGCTGTAAAGTATAGTTGTGGGTGAAAAAGATAAGTACTTCAAGTTGGAAAATAGGTTTAGGAGGGACATTAAGAAAGTAACTTGCTCTGAAATGGTCTTTGAAAAGTATTTCTTGGTGTTGAGGTAACCAAAAAGCTGTAAAGTATAGTTTTGGGTGAAAAAGATAAGTACTTCATGTTGGAAAATGGGTTTAGGAGGGTCATTAAGAAAGTAACTTGCTCTGAAATGGTCTTTGAAAAGTATTTCTTGGTGTTGAGGTATCCAAAAAGCTGTAAAGTATAGTTATGGATGAAAAAGATAAGTACTTCAAGTTGGAAAATGGGCTTAGGAGGGACATTAAGAAAGTAACTTGCTCTGAAATGGTCTTTGAAAAGTATTTCTTGGTGTTGAGGTATCCAAAAAGCTGTAAAGTATAGTTGTGGGTGAAAAAGATAAGTACTTCAAGTTGGAAAATAGGTTTAGGAGGGACATTAAGAAAGTAACTTGCTCTGAAATGGTCTTTGAAAAGTATTTCTTGGTGTTGAGGTAACCAAAAAGCTGTAAAGTATAGTTGTGGGTGAAAAAGATAAGTACTTCAAGTTGGAAAATAGGTTTAGGAGGGACATTAAGAAAGTAACTTGCTCTGAAATGGTCTTTGAAAAGTATTTCTTGGTGTTGAGGTATCCAAAAAGCTGTAAAGTATAGTTGTGGTGAAAAAGATAAGTACTTCAAGTTGGAAAATGGGTTTAGGAGGGACATTAAGAAAGTAACTTGCTCTGAAATGGTCTTTGAAAAGTATTTCTTGGTGTTGAGGTATCCAAAAAGCTGTAAAGTATAGTTGTGGGTGAAAAAGATAAGTACTTCAAGTTAGAAAATAGGTTTAGAAGGGACATTAAGACAGTAACTTGCTCTGAAATGGTCTTTGAAAAGTATTTCTTGGCGTTGAGGTATCCAAAAAGCTGTAAAGTATAGTTGTGGGTGAAAAAGATAAGTACTTCAACTTGTAAAATAGGTTTAGGAGGGACACTAAGAAAGTAACTTGCTCTGAAATGATCTTTGAAAAGTATTTCTTGGTGTTGAGGTATCCAAAAAGCTGTAAAGTATAGTTGTGGATGAAAAAGATAAGTACTTCAAGTTGGAAAAATGGGTTTAGGACGGTCACTAAGAAAAGAACTTGTTCTGAAATGCCTTTTGAAGAGTATTGCTTGGAGTCCAGTCAGAACTTTCTGATAGGGTTCTACCGATTATGTAATCAATTTCTCAGAAATCCATTTGTCCTAGTCGATTACGTCATTCTATATCCATATAAGGACCCCCGTCACGACCTCCTGATAGGGTTCTACCGATTATGTAATCAATTTCTCAGAAAATCCATTTGTCCTAGTTGATTACGTCATTCTTATGTCATATGTCATGTGTCATGTGTCATGTGTCATTCGTCATGTGTCATGTGTCATGTTTCGTGTCATGTGTCATGTGTCATGTGTCATGTCTCATGTGTTGTGTCATGTGTCATGTGTCACGTGTCATGTGTCGTATGTCACGTGTCACGTGTCATGTGTCATGTGTCATGTGTGATGTGTCATGTGTCATGTGTTACTCATAACCCTCCAAAAAACATCCATCAAAGTGAGAAAAATCATGTTTTTCCATTCTCACTGACAAAAACCAGAAAACATCCATCAAAGTGAGAAAAATACTGTTTTTTCATTCTCACTGACAAAAACCATAAAACAGATATAAATTGATGTTGACATCCATGAAAAACATCAAATAAATTGACCAACACTCATAACCGTCCAAGAAACATCCATAAAAGTGAGAAAATTCCTGTTTTTTCAAGTGAGAAAAATTCTGTTTTTTTATTCTCAGTGAGAAAACCATCTCCCTAGGGACTCTATGCCCATATATGGACTCCCGCTCGGATCTCCTGAGGCCTTTCTACTGATTTGCATATTCAAATTAGGTTTCACTCGTTTTAAGATTTATTTATTCATTTACATTAATATATATTGTATGTTTGTTCGCATTGATTGTTCATTTAATTTCTGTTCGTTTTAAGTTTCATTTTTACTTTAATAGCAAAATATTTGTTTTCGTTTTAAGCTTGATTTTCATATTCAATCTAAGGATTACTCGCTTTAAGATCTATTTATTCATTTAGATTATTACTTCTTGTATGTTTTTTG
>CM051273.1:6583897-6598897 GCA_027921565.1 Artemia sinica
GGGGGACAAATTTTCTACTGTGGTTTTGTAGACGATGGAATTTTCTATCGGGAGGGAAGTTTCCAGGGGGGGGAACTAGTCGGAGGAAATTATAGGCTACACTGGGAGAATTTGCTAGAATTCCTAAACAAAATTCTTTTTATGTCTTGCTTTCTCTTTTCTGTCTTAATTTTAAGCGTGAAGTTGTTAAGGGTAATTGACCGGGGTAAATTTTCACCAGGATTGAATTGTCTAGAGGATATTTCCGTAGGAAAGGGGATTTCTCCGTAAAGGTGAGACCAGATTTCCTGGCATAATTTAGAAAACGATGAGACATTAAATAAAAAACAGTTTTTTTTTTTCAACTGAAAGTAATGAGTAACTTTAAAATTGAAAACGAACAGAAATAATTACGCATACGAAGGGGATTTCTCCCTCCTCAACACCTCGCTCTTTACGCTAAAGTTTGAAGTTTTTCCCGATTTTTTAAGAACGACTCCTGAAACACAAGGGCCGTTTAATAAAGTTAAAAACTTTAGCATAAAGAGCGAGGTGTTGAGGAGGGGTAAATCCCCTTCATATACGTAATAATTTATGTTATTCTTAAGTTTTATTTTTCTCTTTACTTACAGTTGAAAAAAATGTTTTTTAAAAATTTTATATATCAAAAGAATTGTGTTTTTTCAACTAAAAGTAAGGAACAAAAATAAGGCATAAAACGAACAGAAATTTTTTATGTATATGAAAGGGGTTGCCCCCCTCTTCAACACCCCACTCTTTACGCAAATTTTTTAATACTTTAAAAAAGTTATTTTTATTGTTCTGATTACAACAACCGTTGTATGTTGGGAGGCATTCTTAAAGAATGGGGACAGAATTCAAACTTTAGCGTCAAGAGCGAAGTATTGACGAGGGGAAAAATCCCCTTCATATACGTAATAATTTTTGTTCGTTTTAATTTTAATGTTGCTCCTTACTTTTAGTAAAAAAAAACTGTTTTTTTTTATTTTAATTTCTGAACATGTTTTTAAATAATGCTGGGAAATCTGTCCCAACCTTGACATAGAAATCCCCTTCCCAATGGAAGTAGCCTCTAGAAAATTTAATCCCAGTGAAAATTTACCCCGGACAATTACCCTTAACAACTCCACACGTAAAATTGAAAGGGAAAACAGAAAGCAAGATATATAGAAATAATTTTGTATAGGAATTTTGTCAAATTCCCCAGTGTATAATTTTCCGTGACAAGTTAACCCCCTGTAATACTTCCCAATAACAAATACTATGCGTAAGCCATGGGAAAATTTTGTAACTTAAAGACCTTTCCCCTAGGGCTGGGGGGTTATGTTATATCCAGAGGCAAAGGTATTGGGCCTTTCAACTATGAGGATGGGGGAGGGGCCCTACTTGCCCTCCAATCTTTATAGTCACTTAAAAGGGACAATTAGAACTTTTAATATCTGTTTGAATGAGCTCTCTCACGATATTCAAAAACCAATGAGTCGTACAATCACCCCTGGAAAAAAAAAAAAACAAAAAAAAACGAACAAACAAATAAACACGCATCCGTGAGGTTTCTTCTGGCAAAAAATACAAAATTCTGCATTTTTCGACATAGGAGCTTGAAAAAATTAAGAGGCGATGTTTTTGTTAAACAGGCGGAGGCAAGTTTTGCCGAATTCCTTCCAAATTTTAGAATTTTTAAATTCTTCCAAAATTTTTAGAATTTTCCTTCCAAAATTCTATTGTATTTTTGTACTTATACTAATTTTATCACTATGACTGCTGAATTTTAATGATGAGCGCCGGCTAGTTTGGATTAATCAACTTTAAATTATTATTTAAGTGAACCTGGTTATTACACCCTGGCAACTTTTAAGCCTATTCATATCACTGATGATGATTTGATACAATTTTTTCTAGAGCTCATCCCCTAGAAAATCTTCCTTACGGAATACCCTAAAGGAGTCTTCTGCCAATCAGATATAAAGGTACGAAATATTTTTTACACCGACATTAATCTTAGAGAGAATTATGAAACAGTCATCTTTAATTAGCATAGATCACCTTATTTCGGGATTTGACAATAATGGTCAAGATCAGATAAACCCTGATACAAAAGGTATAATAAATAACTTCTTTGAAATTAATGAAATTTTCCTTCTCAGGACTTGTTTGTAAATAAAATTCAATTATTTTACTCATTTAATATTGTTTTAAATAATAGTATAAATGGAAGTTTAAGGAGCACTATAAAGTATCTTCTTAGTGTAAATAAGATGTTTATTCAAACTCCCTCCCCTCTTTCAAGATGAACCTTCCAGTTCACCTACTTTGTTACGACTTATCTCTTCGGACAAGAGAGCGACGGGCGATGTGTACATTTCTAAGAGCCTTTTTCAGTATGTTAAGTCTTACTTCTAAATCCGCCTTCTTTACTATCATAAAATAGATATTCCTTATGAATTTTCATTGTAACCCACCGTCTCCTGGGCATGAGCTACACCTTGATCTGATTTATTAGCCTAAACTTTTAAGAGGATCTATTTATCTAGTCCTCTGAACGACGGTATATAAGCTGCATAACTAGCCCGGGTGAATTTTTTCGTGGATTGTCATTTACGGGGCAGGTTCCTCTAGTAGGTTAGAAACTGCCAAATTCTTTAGGTTTTGATGCTACTACCCAGGTTAATTAAGAATGGACTAAAAGGGTATCTAATCCTAGTCGTTTGACCACCTAAAAGGCACTTTAACCAAAGAGTCATGAGTACAGATTTCACCCCTATTAAAGTAAAACGCTCTTGTCTCAAAGCCCCCTTATTAACCTAAAATGTTTACTTTAGGAAACTGTATGACTGTGGATGCTGGCACAGAATGATCCCCCTATCTTATCGATCGCTATCCCTAAGAAATAAACAATAATACAAATCACTGCACCACTGATCTAAACGAATGCCCTGCATATGACTCCAAGAAAAAGTGAACAACCCAGCTAGACATCAAACTTTTACTCAAAAACAAAAAATAGTAAGATGCATGGCCCGTACTACGGACATAAAGGGGAGCCCTCGAACAATTAAAAAACAAGGGTAACTATATCCTATGTTGACTACTAGCTGATGAAAATGCTAGAATTAAATTGTATGAAACCGATCCCACAGGTAGGATTGGAAGACGTATAAAAGCAGTCTAGCCTGCAAGCGACCGAAACCCATTCTCTGACCGCCATATTAAGTGGACCCACCACGGCATAATCTTGTTTAACAAAAGAAATCGGCCCCGAATTCTAAAGAGTATCATATAAATAAATCTGACTCAGTACAACACTTAGACAGTAATCAGATTCGTTATATTATTTTTAAATACTTACTCGATATACAAGTCGAATGAATATAGCCTAATGCCCGGAAATGACCACTAAATGAAACTGCCACCCAGCATACTGTTAAGCGAAGTTAAATATTACACGCGAAATAAATAATAAATGATTCACGGAAATTTATTTGAATAATGGCTCTAATCTTTTTATGTTTAAAAGAAGAGCAAAATAAACTTAAAGGAAAAATAGGGAACTAACCCACCCCTAGGAACCGTAATGCACGTCCGTTATATATATATATATATATATATATATATATATATATATATATATATATATATATATATATATATATATATATATATATATATATATATATATATATATATATATATAATATATATATATATATATATATATATATATATATATAATATATATAATATATATATATATATATATATATATAAATTATCATTATATATACCGTTCTGTATATTGCATTCAATGCTCTTTTATTAGAATAATAAAAGAGTGGTGAATGTAAATTATCTATATCATTTATATATTATTAAATTTTATTTAAACCTCTTAAGAGGGTTTCTATAATAACACAGAGATATTGATTTATATTTACCCTGGAAGATTTATTATTCCATGGTAAATAAAATCATTATCTCATTTAATACAACCCTCTTAAGAGGTTTTAAGATTATATAGAGTTATAAACTTATTAGTAGTATATTTATCCTAACACTTAGTGTTAGGAACAAATATACTACTAAGTTTATATCTGTTTTTATATGTACATTCCATTAAATTACTTTCTTTATTTAATATAATTTAAATGACGTTCTGTATACATAAATTAGTTTAAAAAATTAGGTCCAAAACCCTTAAAATCACTAAAAATCAGCTTAAATATTACGTTTAGAGAATTTTGTGCACCAATTTTTCAATATTAATGAGGTTTCTGCTGAGTTTGTTCCGAAAAATAGCCCTATTCAAGATGCTGCCTTAAAGTCTTAGAAATGTAAATTTTAATTCACCCCAATTTTGGCTCCCAAAAACTTCTAAAATGAAAATTCCGACCCTCCCTACCAACAAAATGGCTTAAGACGAAGTAGTGAATTAATCTTGCTAGGTACCATAGTTTTCACGGTAGTTGGCATGGGAGTTTAGTTTTTTCGTGATACAGATTTTATATACTATTTGAGTGACACCATATGTTAAGCTTTAAGTTAGCCCCCGAGAAAAACTCCTCCCTCAAACTGCTTCATAAATGAAGCTTTCTCGGGGGGGGGGGAGTCTTTCTCATCCGGCTGAATTAAAGGGTAAGCTAAGTTAAGCTACTGGGCTCATACCCCAATGATAGAGAAATCTCTCTTTAAATGATTAAATGATTATGCTTATTTTTTTCCTACATCCTTATGGTAGCTGCCCACTCCTGGTTAGGTTTGTGGATTAGAATAGAGATAAACTCTTTGAGATTTATCCCCATTATAATCGAAGAAAGAAAGAAAATAGACTAAAATATTTTTTAATTCAATCAGTAGCCTCAGTGATCTTTTTAGCAAGTACTCTAAAGCAATCAGTTTCATTTTTAATCCCCCTTGCCTTATTAATTAAGATTGGAGCAGCCCCGTTTCACATGTGAACAGTTAATATTTCTAAGTCTATATCATGGAAGATCTTAGCCCTCTTAATAACTTTTCCTCCGCCTAATTATAGCTTTTTTCTCTATTAGACATCCTGGCTTATTCTCTATCCTGGCTTATCCTGGCTTATGATCAATACAACCAGATTTTTTTTAGTATCAACTTATTATATCACTTACTTAATTATTCTTTATCTTGTAGTAGTCCTATTACAGAGGAGGGGGCTATTCTCTCTAACTCAGATATGCGATAACACTAGACTAACTTACAAGACTTCGATTTCATTTGGTCTCCTCTCTTTGGCCGGACTCCCCCCTTTCCTAGGGTTTTTCATTAAATGAATATCTCTAGAAATAAACATCTTACCCCCTTTTATTATCTTGGCTCTTGTTTCATCTTCATGCCTCTCAGTCTATATTTATTTCAAGATTGCTATGAGTTCTCTTCTGTTTCCCTCAGAAATAAAGTCTAGAAACATAGAAGTTCTGCCGGTTTTATCAATAAGATTAAATATCTTACTTCCCCTGCTATTTTTGTAAAGCTTTAAGTTAACTAAACTACCAGCCTTCAAACCAGAAATAAGAAATTCTTAAGCTTTAATTCTTTTACGTCTTGCTTAGACGAGGGTATTATCTACATAATTACAGTATCAACGTAATCCTTTTTATCAGGAACATCGTCCCCGTATGTTATATATGAAATGTAAATTCCTCTTTAGGAATCAAAATCCTACGTGCACAAAACACCTGTATATATACATAGAAGTAGGGAAGCCCTAATATCTCCGAGATACACTGCGTGCTGCCATCTATAATTGAGTCTAACGCTGACGGGACATAATTTATTCAACGATTATTGATCGAGTCTAATGGGGTCAATGCCCCTTTTTTCAAGGTCAATTTATTTGGTTTGTTGTTTCTAGGTGTAATGACTCCGGGGCGAAGTTTGCACATGCACATTGAATTCTAACGGGAACAATGTATTGATCTAGGACAAGAGGGGAACTAGATTTTGAGAAATTGATTACATAATCGACTAGGACAAGAGTGGAAGTAGATTTCTGGGAAATTTATTTCATAATCGACGGGGAATTATTGATCGTGTCTAACGGGAACAGGCTCACGTGGCTCTTTCTAAGCCAATCAGGGAGTCAAAAATATTAGCGGGAGAGGATTGCAGAGAATATTAGGAAAGGAATTTTGCTATAGTTTTTATTAGTGGGTGAATAGAATTCATACGAGTGAGAACAGTTTGACTTTACTCATTTGGATATATTTGTAATAATAATGAGTGGAATGTTTACCATATTAGAAGTTGATAGTGGAGTTGGCAGCAATGATAGAAGAGCACCAAACATTGCGGTGGAAATCACGAGAGGATCACGGCTTTGTCTGGAATGGGATGAAGTATATGCAAGATATGTGATATCCTTGAGCAAATTTAAAATGGAGGATCAATTATGCTTCGCTGCAAAAGTTGATATAGCTTATGTGAATAGACTTTAAAGTGCTTTAAGTGCATTAGTGAAGCATACCGAAGACAATAAGCTATATCGCTAATTGTACATGTGTAGTATTATTGTTGTAATTATACAATAAAATTGTTTCGAAATCGAAAATGTTCCCTTTCTTTTTTTTAGAATGTTAGGCTAACGAATCATGGTCAGTCTAGAGTCAGCAGTCAGAGTGATAGGATTGAAAAATGAATAAATTTGAGAAAGAGAGAATTAGATCGAACCTTGTGATTATAGAAAAACATTTGATTTTGGATGATGATTTTCTCGAGTTATCTCTTCAACGAAGGATATTCTCATGGGGAACACTTGACAATATAATGAAAACTGATTCTCCCCCATTGGACTATTGTATGAAACTTTGTCGATGTGACTCAAATGCTTATACTCAATTTATTGATATATTAATTGGAACAAAGCAGAGTAATATCATGGATATACTTTTGAAAACATTGCCATAGATTCAATGTAGATGGCTCCTCCATTCGAAAGAGGTGACGGCACAGAGTTACTCCTCTCCCATTCCTCCCTCTGAATTTATCGAACGAGGATGATCAGTTTCGTTTTAGCTGTGAGAGAGTTGACATCGGAAACCAAAAAAATGTTCTATACATGTCCACTATGAATGTACACTCTTGGCAGTTGGATATAATGTGAGAATTGTACAATTATTGATGACTATAATGAAAAGTGCAAATTATTTAATCCTTGTAAATTACATAGAGGCTATGCAGTACAAATTAAAGGATGTAATTCATGTCTTGAAGAGATTTGTGACTCTCACCCTAGAGGACATCTGTGCTCCAATTGTCACTATTACAAATGTGATCAGTGGGAGAATATTTACCCCGGTATGATTGGAAAGAATCCCAAACGTGATTTTAGTTTATTTTTACGAGATTGGTATCGTCGTGGATTTAAATTATTCAGGGAGGAAGAATCAGGTCTACGATTCAACTGTTGGGGTAACAAGACAATTTGGTTTCTACGTCATCGTTGTGAAGACACTGCCTATTATGACTATAAACCTAGTGATTTTTATTTTGCAGCTACTGAATGTGATTCACCATTTGAAAACACTGTATGTGATATTGCTTCAAATAGACAGATTGAAACTCGTGAATTTCATAATATGAATGCAAATAGTATCATTGACTATACAAAGAGATATGACGAGAGTGAAGTTACATTATACTGTAGAGAATGTAAACCTGACTTTGCAGCCAATCAAGATCAATATACAGTGAATCCAAATGATTTACCAGCATTAGTGGTTCACGAAAGTTGCCTATACACCGAAGAAGAAGAAATCTAAAGTGAAGAATAAAGACATTGTTGTATATACATTTTTTCATTTATTAATAAACAAATTCACATACATTTTTTAAGAACTTTACTCTTAGGGCACTAAAATCAATATTATACAGGTCTGAGAGGATATTTTCCACCATAAAGTCGTTCAGACGTGGATTGTCTACATAAATGTTGAGAAACTGCTTGTAAGTATAGCCACGAAATCGGGACACAAAATATAGTGGTGCATGGCAGCCACAGCTTTTAGTCGTCAGATCCTGCACTCTCTTCTGATTTTGAATAATAGTTTTCCCACTGCTCTCAATATAGTTGCTGATGTGTGGTGTGTAGAATGTATAGGGTAGACCAAGAGGATCAAAAAATTCAATCGTCTTCATTGTTTGAAAGATGCACAGCCAATGACCTGTCTGCACAGTCGACGGACTGCTCTTAACAATTATTAGGGTATTGTTGACACTTTGAATTTTTCCAAGAAAGTCCGAGGGCAGACAATAGGATCTGTATTTGGACATGTAGGGATCCATATTAAATACATTGATTATTTGACTGGTGTTCGTGGTGCCAAGTCTAGTAGAACACTGCCTTCGGGAGTGATTTCCCTATAGGTTTCATATTGATGTAGCGAGATTAGTGAATACTCTCAGCTAACGGGTCGGCAAATGTACACTCTAAACGCACACTCCCCGTACGTACCATACTCATATCCTGCGTGCCAGACAAATCCAATACAATGATACCATGTGTTTTAGCAAACATTTCTTCGGTTATACCATTTTCAAATAGTTGGGAATCATGATCTAGGGTTCGCATGGTCAACTGATACAATTTTCTATAGGATTTATGAAAGGATAGATTGTAGAGTGGGATGCCGTTTACTTTGCAGACCAGAGATGAAAGCCCAAACATTTCAAATTTATCTGGGCATCCAGTCCACGATCCTAATGCACTAGCGCTTTTTACAAATGCCAAAGCGAGTTTTGACGGAATTTCGCCATTGATAAAGGATGAGTCGGTGAAGGTGCTTGACCCTGTGGCAATATGACGTTGATTGGTGATTGTATGAGGAACAAGTAGTTTAATATTATTTCCACTGGCTCTCAGTTTTTCTACTGCCAAAGCAACAGAATTCATGACCTGTTGTTTGCGCACATGTAGTATTGCCGAGGTGAGAGAGAGAGTTACAACAGGATTGGCAGCAAGTTCTTTTCTCAATATGAAATTAGATGGTGCAAGGGTCAATTTTTTATCCACTATAATATTCGGTGGTAGCCATTGGGGTATATTAAATATTTCACGATATATTTTTCAAACTAGATGTAATTCACTAGTTGTAGCATTTTTAAGTGCATCTGTACTATCAGTATTAGTAATATATTCATATCCACTGGAAGAGCCTCTCAATTCCTTGTATGACTTGGGTGTCATCAGTATGAATTGCATATAGCCTGTATAATTTGAGAGATTGTTGCTTGTGCTCACCAGTGTGCCATTAATGTATATACTGATTTGACAAAATAAATTATGTAATATACAATTTTCATAGGATATTCCATCGGCAAGAATTGGCAATGTAGTATCGGCTTTCCGGACTTTTATTCGTAAATGTATTAATGTCGAAGATATGTCCATAAAGTAGTCTTTATTGGAATAAATTTGAAAGTGGATACTATCGGAGAGGGGTTGTTGAGTATAAAATTGTTCATAGTATCCATGTTTTACACTCACATCAACATTTTCTGCATTGAATAGATTCAATGAGGAGGTGATTGAAGGTTGAGAATCCTTATGCGTTAGGTATGACATCTTAGGAAAAGAAATCTAGTTTTGATCTAACAATTCTCTTCCTGGGGCTTCTTCTTCTTCTTCTACTGTTTACTGTGCATGTCGGCGTTTTCCTTCTTTTCTTTGACAGGGATGATGTCTTTCGTTTCTGACCTGAGTAGAGACTGATGAGTGATGCATTGTTTCTCGACCTTTTTAAACCTTTTCCATTTTGTTTTAATCTCTCACCAAGGGTTCGCGCACTGGACCTAAGATTTTCCGAAGCACTTTTTTTAAAATCCTTGCCAGAGCTCCAATCGTATAGTGTAGAGGATGCAAAATCTGTCGCAGCCGGTACAATATATTTTCTAGCCAGAGGTAGTGCAGAGCAAAACAGCTTAGCAAACCAACTGCAAAGACTGTAGCCAGACATGGACGAGCGACCTTTGTAATAGTCCATTCCATTGCCCTGTTGTCTCTGGCCAAGAGTATTAACATAGGAGTCAATATCAGGACAAATGAATACCACTTTTCTATTGGACATCTTGTTGTTTTTGAACGATGGGACGAAAATGGCATGTAATCACAGCCAAACCTTTTGATATTGCTAGAGGATCACCTAGTTCAGTTCTTAGTGTTAACTGACAAAGTTCCAAATAGGAAGTGTTTACGGGGATATACTGAAGATGCTTTATATTGTAGTGGTGAATATGTTCTTGATTGGTTTTTCGTTAAAGAACTCGTAAGAGGGGAACATTGCTATTGCCAACCCGGGATGTTTCCACAAATGAAGCGTAGAGAAATATACAAGGGTCTGTGGAGAAGGCAAGCGGGTAGTCAGCAAAAATGAAATTAGTGTTTCCAGCGCTTTTACCGTTGATTATATTGAGCTTAAAGCCAAGAACATCCTTTAGATTATCATTGAGAAAAACATTTTCATTGGCAATAGGTAAACTAATGTAGATTTTGCCCTCCTCCTTTGATTAGTTGAAATGAAAAGCTTCCTTTTTTACGAGTGGAAATTCTTTTATTAATAGAACGGCATAAATCATTCATACAGGTGAGTTCTTCACAAGGTTATTCAATATATGGATGATTCATCCAATTGATCTTTTGAATTTGTTCTTGATCACCTGAGGGTGGTGGCCAGTCATAGGGTCTAATTTTTATATCATATTTACGATCTTTTCTCAGGATATCATATGTATTCTTGAGAATACAGTCGACAAGAGCCACTTCATACTTTCCATCGTCGAATTTGATGGTGGGGGAGAGTTTCGTCCAAAAATCACATGTTCTATTCAAATCATTGTAGAGAGGATCAAAAAATTTGACATGAAAGTCACATAGAAATCATTGGGCATTGTTAATGTCTTCAGCACTGACCCAAGAATCAAAATCAGAGTTGTATCCTAGCCAGCAAACAAGCAACTGTCTCTTACCCCTTCGAGTACGACTCTTTAATATCTTTTCAATTTGATAAATTTTACTATGTTTCTAACTTTTTGCAATTCATATTTATAAAAGCCGCCGAGAATCTCATCATCTTTGGTGTCTCGCAGTCGATATGTCGTGGGTGTAGTGTCTAGGAATTTGGACACTTTAAATAGTTCAGTGCTCCATAAATAATTCCCCTTTTCAAAAATATTGGTGGTTCTATTAATTCGAACAGCATCACCAACATTGAATTTCTTCTTCACATTTTTTTCTTTTTCACTGGAATATTGCTTTAGAAAAGCATCAAATGTATTTTCACTGCAATGAACTTCCCGAGGGCTTGAGTTGAACAATGATCGATGAGGTTGTTGGTTTTATATTTGCATGATTTTATCTAAATTGTGAATAAAAGCAGGTGTACTTTTCAGTGTACAATATCTTGAAATTAATAGACGAATCGTTCTTATCAATCGTTCAGTTAATGCAGCCTTTATCGGGCTGTAACTATGATAAAGTGTTGTATTATATTTCAATAGAACCTTTTGCACATGAGGATGGACAAGTTCACTGACGCGATCTGATTGAATTTTTCTATAGCAATCCTGTTCAAGAATACTTTCTAAAGCATGAGCAACTTCAACATCTCTCTTTGATTGCAATGGAATAGCATAGGCATAGCAACTAAAGACACTGATTGCCACTAGAATATATTTGTAGGGTCAATTGTGACGCCGTTGAATCTCATCTAAAGTTAAAAGATCAGTTTGCATTATATACAGAGGGAAAAAGGCTTTAGTTTGTCGATATTGTTTGCCACGAAGCCTGCGATTCTGATGCATTGTGTAACTCGATTCATTTTCTAGTTACTCTTTTGCTTTTTTTTAATGTGCTGCCGTCTATGTCAGAGGCAACTTTAGAAAGCGTTTTGGAGGAACTTAGACTTCCCGCTTCACCAATATTTTCATAGACATGCTTCAGAACTTCAACCATTTTGAACGCAAACACGCAGTGTAATGTCCACTCCCCTTTTGCACACTGGAGGGTGAATCAATCCGTCCTCACTTTTGACTAGCAGCCATCGCTGGTGTTATAAAAGCATTGCTGTTGCTGCTGCTGCTGCTGCTAGTATTTTCCAATATTTAATCTTCTTCTTTTTTAAATGGTGTTGGTGTTGTTGGAGGACTATATTCTCTTAGTTTCTTTAGAATTTGCTTTTTGCCAATAAGACTTTTGGGGAAGTTTGATGCGTTTAAAAAGGTGTATAGATTATTGTCAAATGATAAAAGTCCTTTACGATTCGTCACCATATCACAAATTAAATCAACTAGATTATAAATTTTCCCCTGAATTATACTTCGTTTCCCTGTGCTGTCAACTTGAACTTGATCGTCACCACCAGTTTCCAACATGAGATATGATAATACTCTTTTACTCTGTTCTCGATAGGTCACTGGCTATAGGGCTCCAATTGTTGACACTATAGAATTCAATTCCTTCTCCTTTTATTGCACTGCTGCTGATTCTCGAGGAGATGTTTTCCGTTTTGAGGGATCTGTGACGGTGGGTCTCTCACGATAAGGTCTATGTTTGTCCACACGTCGCAATACATCTTGAAGTAAAACTAGCTTTTTGTCATCGGCAATATTCTCATCATTAATGAATTTGCTTAGATTGTCTTCAAAATGTTCCACGGGCGAGAGGACAAGTTCAAATGGTGTCAATTTATAGGGTTTAGCAATTCTCTAGAGAAAACCGTTTACAAGTCCTGCAATTATTGGCAGTAAAAGTGTAAAAAAGCTACCGCCCGCTCGAAGGAGACGTTTTCTTTTAAAAAAATTTCCCTTGTTCTTGCAAGCCAAGGCGCGTACAGTGGAACGATGTTGCTTTGTCTGTTGTCTAACACCTTCTGGCAAGTGTATATTGCCCTCAGTTAAATTTAAACAAAGTTCAGATATTAGATTAATGACCAACTACTCATGTTAAACTCAGGCCCCCCAACCAACTACTCATGTTAAAATCAGAGACGGGAAGTGATTTGATACTCAAGGGGGTGCTCCTGGGTCCTAAAGTTTATTGCGTTGAAATTCATAACAGGGATGTAAAGCAGGCGTGTAAAGGGGTGCCTACACATTTTGTAAAGAACAATTTCAACATGAGTGTGTACAGAGACCGTGTAGAGAGTAGCCTAGTGCCGAGAGCACAAGTGCTTGCAATTCGCTCTCTACAGTGTAAAAATTATACTGTTAGAGTGGAAAAGAATGCAATGTCATGTATATCCGACAAAGTCTTTGTGCTCGAGAATGGTGTAAATGTACTCCCCCATGGCCTCTATAGAATTTCAGACCGGGTTGAATGTATAGACTATCGCAATCAACTTGGTCTGGATAAATTGACCTAACCTAACCCAAACCTAACCTCACCTGATAAATTAAATGCTCCAACCTAACTTGCAGAAGTGACGGCGACTATTGTATACATTTTTTCCACAGCAACCCCAGGAGGGGGTCCCACCTGCGGTCGGCCTTCAGCCCCGTGGCTCCCGGGGTGTAAGGGGTCCCGCCCGTGGCCGGCCTTCGGCCCGCGGCTCTCCGGAGGGTGGAGGGTGTCCTTTTAAAGTGTTCAAATGTACTATTTTAATTTTTTTTCAGTGTTATACAAATAGTGCTTATATACAAAAAGGTGTGTGTGTGCACATTTAGTGTTCTTGCTCGGCAAAAGGTGTTTTTTATGAAAATAAGTGTTATTGTTGTACATATAGTGTCGTTGTTCTTGTTGAAAAAAGGGTTTTAATAATAAATATTGTTTTTGTTGAAGAAAAAAGTGAAAAAAAATGTTGTTCTTCTTCTTGAACAGAAAAGTGTTTTTTATGTTAATAAATTTTGTTCATGTTCAACAAATAGAGTTTTTGTTCTTGTTGAACAAGTGTTTTTATGTTCAATAAATGTTGTTCTTGTTGAACAAGTGTTTTTATGTCGAATAAATGAATGAAATATTGTTTTTGTTGTTAACGTACTAGATAGATCTATGGGAAAATTACTACTTATTCATTGGACAAGTATGGTTTAAAGTTAGTTGTAGTCTGACTGTTGTCAACAGCAGCAGCAGTATGTATCAATTTAAAACACCATTCAGGTCGTTTCTGTGTGGTCCATCAATGTCTGGGAAAACAACACTTTTAGCTAAAATAATTCAAAAGTGTAATAAATGTTTTCGGAAAAACCAAAGAAAATTTATTATTGCTATACTATTTGGCAGGAATCATACGATCAAATAAAAGCTATTGCCACATCTATACCAATACAATTCATACGGGGACTTGATTTTTTTCAATAGTATTGAACCAAACACGTGGCTGCTTATTGGATTTGCTTGCCTTATGTTCCTTGGCGTCTTTCCAGAGCATGTACTTATGGATTTCCTTACCTTATGTTCCTTGGCGTCTTTCCAGAGCATGTACTTATGGATTTGGGTGGATTATGTTCCCTCCCATACTATTATAAGGGTTTATGTTCCCTGCCATGCTATTATAGGAGCTTATGTTCCCTCCCATGCTATTATAGGAGCTTATGTTCCTTCCTATGCTATTATAAGGGCCTATTTTCCCTTCCATGCTATTCTATAGTGCTATGTTCCTTCCATTGTTTGTTCTATGGGACCTCTAAACGTGATTAAACACGTTATGAAACTACGTGCTATTTGCTTATGCCCCGTTGGTACCATTCCATACGAGCGGGGATTCCCCACCTGTTCCTAAACATTGCAAAAAAGATAGCAGTATGAACGGGGATTCCCCACACAAGTTTGTTTCAACTCTAAGTTTTTTCAACCAGACTGGTTTTTGAGCCGACATCTGTTTTTTAGGGAGCAAATCAAAGAATCGCTTACATATGATTTCCCTTTGCATAACAATTTGTCATTGAAATTCTGTATAAAATGTTCATGCACTACAATTTAATTTTCATTCTGTTTTAACATATCGTACATAGTACACTGAATTTTATTAACTTTGAAACAATGGA
>CM051273.1:6608897-6678652 GCA_027921565.1 Artemia sinica
TGCAAAATTCATTGCAATCAACGAATAGAAATGCCGACAGAAGGCAAAGATACTTTACAATTTAAAAATTTCCAAAATTCCCTGCTACAAGTTGATAAAGTATGTTTAGATTGTGAATCAAGACTGGTGGAGGTATCAGACCCATCAAGGCCAAATATAGTCAAGGAACACAAACTAGTTGGTGTTCCTATGCGCATGCCCGTCGCGATTCCAATAATAAAATGCAGTTGGAAGAGTTTTTTTTGGCTATGGATGAGGAGGGTAGCATGGAAAAGTTATTGGTATCTTAATAAAAACAGCAAACGGTGCAATTTCACGATTGCGTCACACCAACTACCCAATGACATTATCAGATAAAGAGCAACTGGCACTAGAAAAGGGGACAATTTGTTGGGTTTGTAGGGGTGCTCTTGCCCCAAAAGACGCGGTCCAGGATCATAATCATCTTATTGATCCCAATTCAACGGGAAAAAGTAACTTTCGGGGGTGGGCTCACAATTCATGTAATTTAAAAATTAAACAGCAACTCTTTCTTCCGGTTTTTATACATAACTCTAACTACAATCTGAAGTATGTGCTACCAGCAATGGCACATCTTCAAAGAAATGGAACAGTGGATGATGCATGGGCGATAGACAGCTTTTCCTACAAAATCATTCCTAAATCATCGGAAAAGTTGCTTGTTTTGGAATTTATGTGGAAATTTGTTGAAGACGACGTTGAGTACACGAAGAAAATTCGCTTTTTAGATTCTTACAGTTTTTTCCCCAAATCATTGAGCGAATTAATTCAATGCAGAAAAAAGATGACGGCTGCAACGCTTTCCCCCTTCTAAAGCAACAATTTCCAAATGATTTATATGATTTGTTGACGGTCAAGGGCATATATCCTTATCAGTATTATTGTTCCATGTCGAGATTCACCGAGGAAACTATTCCCTCGATTGAATCGTTTTACGACAGTCTACACGATCGTAGGTGCACCCCCAATGAATACAGTTTTGCTAAAAAAGTTTGGGCAGAGGGTCAGTGTAAAAATGGGTTTGACTACTGCAAGCTGTATTTGTCGAGTGATGTGATAACTTTGTTAGACATTATGTGTAAAAATACGGACAAAATCTATGGGGAATTTAATCTTGATTTGGGGTATTATTTTTCATCTCCTCATTTGGTGATGGACCTCATCCTAAAAATTAGCGGGGAAAAAATTGGGCTAATCACTGACATTGATCAGCACCTGTTCATTGAAAGGTCAATGAGGGGTGGATATGTTTTTCACGGGGATCGTATCTTGGAAACTGATCCAACTGGACAGAAGACGGGGACAAAATCGGATGCAGTTTTCCTTGATATGAATTCTCTCTACCCCTCGGCCATGTCCCATTATGCGCTACCTTGCGGTGACTATAAATGGCTCAATGACCCTCAAGCTCCCCATTTCCCCAACATTGACAGTGTTGAGGAGAATGGACTGGTTGGATGGTTTTTTGAAATTGATGGGGAGATACCAGTTGAGCTTCACGATTCAGTAAAGGATTTTGTTTTCCCGTGCATCAATAGACCTGTGACTAGGGGCTCTTTGAGCCCTCGCAATAGGCGTTTAGTCGAGTTGGACGGATTGCATTGGTCACCTTCAAAACAAAAACTTATTGCTGACCTTCTGCCGAAAAAAAATATTGTTGTACATCATGTGACTTTAAAATGGATGTGCAACAACGGTTTCAACGTCACAAAGGTTCATAGAGCGCTCCAGTTTAGTCAAAAACCCTATCTGAAGACGTTTGTTGACACTTTTGTCAAGAAACTTTCTGAAGCACGAACGAAAGCCGAAAAAGAAATTTATAAGCTCATTTTGAATTCGGCTTTCGGTAAAATGTGTGAGAGTGTTCGCAATAGGAATCGTTGTGACGTCGTGACCGATCCCAAACAATGTGCTCGAATTATTGCCGATCGAAATTACACTTCCTTCACGATCATTGGCCCGGACATGGTGCTATTGAATAGAAAAAAAAAGAAGCATTGTCCTGAATAAAAATATTGCTGCAGGCAGTGCTATCTTGGAGATCTCTAAAAAGCTCATGTTGGAATTCTACTACAATGTGGCTAGGGTACAGTGGCCGGAGAAGGGGCAAGTAGAGGTCTGCTAAGGGGACATAGATTCTCTACTGTTAAAAGTAAAAACCCCAAATCTAATTGATGATTTGGCGCACGGTGAAATTATCAGCTCATGGATGGACTACACCAATTGGAGTGGGCTTTACCCAGAGCTAGTGAAACGTCGGGCGCCAAATCAGCTTTTATTTTTTAAATCAGAAACGGGAAGCGACATGATTTCCCGTGGTATGTTTGTAAGTCCGAAGGTGTACTTTATACAGACACACACGACGAGGAAATCAAGAAACGTTGTAAAGAAGTACCCACGCGCTATGTGGATAAGAATTTCGACATGGACATCTATAGGAATTGTATTGTTCAAAATACAATTCCACGAGCCAAATTGCTGGCAATTCGTTCCCTCAACTACAGGAACTTTACTGTAAATGTAGAAAAAATTGCCATGAGTACCATTTCCGACAAGGTCTATGTTTGTCAAGACGGTATGACTACCCTCCCCCTTGGGCACTATTTAACTTCAGACCGGGCCAAATGTGTTATCCATAGGGAAAGTCTCGGATATAATAAAGTCCAGTAAATTTTTCCCAAAACCTTGGGGGGGGGCCTCGCGCCCTTTGGGGGGGGGGGGGGGGGGGGCTCGTTGCCTGGAGGGGGGGGGTGGCTGCCAGCCGGGGGCGCGCCACTACCAAAGTTATCTTTTTTTGGACTTAGAGCAGATTTTTTTTGTGCTTTTGTAAATATACATGTTTCATTGAAATTAAAAAGTGATATTATCTTAAGTGCTTTATTCTAATAAATGTTGTATTTTTTCTATAAATAAATAAACAAAAAAAAGTGTATTTATTTAAGTGTTTTTTCTCTGTGCAAATGTAAATGTTGTATTTTTTATTATAAATAAATTAAAAAAAAGTGTATTTTTTTCATATTTAATGTGCTTTTTTTTAATGTAGTATTTTTTAAGTATTGTTACTTTTTATGCATATAATAAAACAAAATATGATTCTTTATTCGTCTTCTTCTTATTATTATTATTCTTGAACGGAGTAGTAGTAGTAGTAGTAGTAGCAGTAGTAGGGAAATTATTTAGTCATTAGACAGCTATAGTCTACAGTTAGTTGTCTAGGTGAACTGTTGAAGGGAACATGTATCAATTTAAAACACCCTTCAGATCGTTTCTGTGTGGGCCGTCAATGTCAGGCAAAACAACACTCTTAACTAAAATAATTAAAAATTGCGATCAAATGTTTGTAGAAAAGCCGAAAAAAATCTACTATTGTTACAGTATTTGGCAGGAGTCATACGATAAAGTAAAAGCAATTGCCACCACGGGATTGGTGCAGATACAATTCATACAGGGACTTGATGTTTTCAGCATTATTGAACCAAACTCTTGGCTGATCATTGACGATCTGGCTGAATCTATTGAACAATGGTCCCAGGAAATGCTACAACTGTTCACTGTTCGCTCTCATGATGAATAGATTTCCGTTACTCTGGTTCTACACAATCTCTTTCATCAGAGCAAATGTATGCGAACACTTGCATTGAACTGCACCTACTATATCATCTACAGAGTTGTTCGTGATTCTAGCTCCCTAATAACCCTCAATAAACAAATCTATCCAGGCGCTCCTAAATTTCTGCTCTCAGCATACAATCAGGCAACTAATAAACCCTACGGCTATATCCTATTAGATCTTAATCAAAATACACCCGAGGATCTGCGTGTAGTCACAGATATTTTGGACAATGAAATTACAGTATTAAAAAAGACCTCCCCGTGAGCACTAAAAAGACCTATTAGTTGCTATCATGACACTGAAGAACTACATGAAAATAGACATCTGTTTTCAGTTTTAAGCACTTCAAAACCCTCGCTTAGGAAAGCCATACTCAAACATGGTATTGACAATGATTTCATTAATCTAATATCTGAACTTTGTTTAAATTTGACTGAGGGTAATGTTCAACTGCCCGAAGTAGTTAAGCAACAGGCAAAGCAACATCGTTCCATTGTACGTACATTGGCCTCTAAAAACAAAGGAAAGAATTTTAAAAAGAAACGACTTCTTCAGGCGGGCGGTAGCTTTTTCACACTTTTACTACCAATAATTGCAGGACTTGTAAATAGTTTTCTCTAGTGAGAATGGCAAAACCCTATAAATTGACTCCAATAGAACTCGCTCTCTCACCCGTGGAACACTTTGAGAACAATCTGAGTAAATTCCTTGACAACGAGAATATTGAGGATGATAAAAAACTGCTTTTACTTCAAGATGCACTTCGCCGAGTGACAAACATAAGCCCTATCGGTCGAAGGCCACTGCTGCTATTGATCACAAAAAAGAATCATCTCCTCAAGAGTCTGCTGCTGCTGCTGGAACACAATTAAAGACGGAAGAATTGGATTCAATTGTATTGAAAATTGGAAATCTAATGCCCCACTCATATCGTGAACAAAGTAAACGATTCCTAACCTATCTCATGGAAAGTGGTCAAGATTATATTCAAGTTGAGAGCAATGGGAAAGGGATTATAATTCAGGGCAAGAGCTATAATCTACTTGATTTAATCTATGATATGGTTACAAATCGTAAAGGACTATTTTCATTTGACGCTCATCTATACAACTTTCTAAATACATTAAACTTCCCCAAAAGTCTTATTAGCAATAGACAAATTCTAAAAAAATTAAATGAACATGCATCAACAACAACAACAACACCATTAAAACATGAAGAAGAAGAAGAAGAAGAAGAAGAAGAATATTTTAAATCAATCTTGGAAAATACTAGCACACCTATGGAAAAAACTTGAAAATGGTGGCGAGGAAAAAACAAAAACGTATCATGTCACCATCACCAACCACAACTAGTATACAAAAGGGTAGTGGACGTTACACAACGTGTTTACGTTCAAAGTGTTTGAAGTTCTGAAAGGTGTTTATGAAAATATTGGTGAAGCGGGGAGTTTAAGTTCACCCACCACTCTTTCCAAAGTCACTGGTGTTCACAATAAAAGTGTACAAGACTATCTACAAAATGAATCAAGTTACACTCTGCATAGAAAGTATAGACTTCGTGCCAATCAATATCGAAAAACTAAAGCCTTTTACCCGCTGCATATAATGCAAGCAGATCTCCTGACTCTAGATGAGATTCAACGACGTCACAATACACCGTACAAGTACATTCTACTTGCAATCAGTGTTTTTAGTCGCTATGCATATGCAATGCCATTGCGATCAAAGAGAGGCGTTGAAGTTGCTCAGGCCTTTGAAAGTATTCTCGAACAGGATTCATATAAAAAATTCAAACGGATCGCGGTAGTGAATTTGTTAATCCCCATGTTGAAAAGTACTAGTGAAATATAGTACACTGCTCTATCATCGTCATAGTCCTATAAAGGCTGCATTGGCCGAACGATTGATAAGAACTATTCGACTTTTAATTTCAAGATATTGTACATTGAAAAATACACCGGCTTTTATTCATGATTTAGATAAAATCATGTTGATCTATAATCAACGACCTCATCGATCATTGTCCAACTCTACGCCAACGGAAGTTCATCATTCTGATCATGATACAATTGACACCTTTCTTAAACAATATTCCAATGCATCGATTGTCAAGAAGAAAAATAAATTCAATGTTGGTGATACTGTTCGAATTAATAGAACAACTAATGTTTTTGAAAAGGGGAATTACTTGTGGTCCACGGAATTTTTTAAAGTTCTAAAGGCAAAAATCCTAGACACTAAACCCATAACTTATCGTTTGCGCGATACCAAAGATGAAGAGATTCTCGGCGGCTTTTATGACTATGAACTGAAAAAAGTTAAAAATAATAGTGAAATCTATCAAATTGAAAAGATATTAAAGACTCGTACCCGCAGGGGTAAGAAAGAGTTACTTGTTCGGTGGCTAGGATACAACTCTGATTTTGATTCTTGGATCGGTGTTGAAGATATTGACAATGCCCAATGATTTCTATGTAACTTTCATGTCCAATATTTCCGATCCTCTCTACAACGACTTGAATACGACAAGTGATTTTTGGACAAAACTCTCCCCCGCCATCAAATTTGACGGTGCGAATGAAGTGGCTCTTGTCGACTGTATTCTCAAAAATATCTATGACATCCTGAGAAAGGATCGTGTGTATGATATAAAAGTTATACCATTCGATTGGACACTCTTTGTCGACTATGAATGGGTTGAAGCACTTAAATCTAGCCAATATCCACATGCCAAATTGACATATATTGAATATGATGATATGAGAGATTTGTGTCGTACAATCAATATAAAAACCTCATATCGTAGGAATGGTACATTCCATTTTAATTATTCATTGGAACACGATAGGATTTACATTACCTCACCTGTTGACACCGAAATAATTATTCTCAATGATAATCTGAGAGACGTTCTTGGCCTTAAACAGAATATGATCAATGGAAAAATGCTGGCACCGTTTACGGGATGAATCAAGTTATTTTTGCTGATTATCCACCGGGTTTCGCCTTGGACTCTTGGATATTTCTCTATGCATCCTTTGTGGAAACGTCGAGAGTCGGTAATTCAAATCTCCCCCTCCTACGTGTTCTTGAACGAAAAACATCTCATGAACTTGTTCATCACTATAATATAAAGCATCTTCAGTATGTTCCTGTAAACACTTCGTATTTGGAACTCTGTCAGTTAACACTAAGAAGTGAATTGGGTGATCCTCTAGCAATAACAAAAGGCTTAGCAGTGATTACATGTCATTTTCGACCCATTGTCGGCGACAGCACAATCACCTAAAATGAACAATAGAAGAATTCCATTTTTCTGCCCCGATATCGATTGTTATGTTTGTGCTTTGAGTCCACGTCAAATAGGCAATGGATTGGACTACTACAAGGGTCGTACTACAATGTCTGGCTATGGTCTTGGTAGCTGGTTTGCTAGGCTATTTCGTTCTGCACTACCCCTTGCCAGAAAATATCTTGTGCCTGCTGCATCAAATTTTGCTGCCTCAACACTACAAAACTGGGGGTCGGGCAAGAATTTCAAGGAGAGTGTTAAGGAAAATATTAGATCTTCAGCAAGAGCCGTTGGTGAGCAACTAAAATCTCGACAAAATGGGGAGGGATTGAAAAGGATGCGTGCGCGTCATTCACTCATCAGTCTCCACCCAGGCGGGAAGCGAAGGACATCAACAAGGACATTGAGGAATAAAACAAGGAAGACCAATAAGCATAAGCAGAAGAAGAAGAAAAAGATTGTTATATCAAAGAACGATTTCTTCTCTTAAGATGACTTATCTCCCCCACAAGGAAACATACCCATCAATCAGTTCCTCATTGAATCTATTCAATGCTGAAAATGTTGATGTCAGTGTCAAGTATGGCTACTATGAACAATTTCACCCCCAACAACCCCTCTCGGAAAATATACACTTCCAAATATTTTCCAATGAAGACTATTTCATTGATTTGTCATCAACATTTATTGATTTAAATGTTGTGGTGAAGAAAAAGTCAGATAATACAACTCCAATTGCTGCCGATGGTCTTTCCTACGAAAACTGTATTCTACACAATCTGTTCAAACAAATTAATGTATTTATTAATGGAACATTGGTGAGCACTAGCAATAATTTATCCAACTATGCAAGCTACATACAATTTATGAGGATGACACCAAGGCGTACAAGGAGTTGAGAGGACAATCATTGGGCTATGAATATCAATCAGGTGTTGATACTGACGGTGAGTTGACTACTGCAGTGACCCAGGAGTATCATCTGGTTGGAAAATTAAATCATGAGATGTTCAATATATCCCAATGGCTACCCCCCAATGTCAAGATTGACATAAAGTTACAGATGGCCCCATCGAATTTCATTTTGAGAAAAACATTTCCTGCAGCACCTGATGCAAATGTCATTATCACATCGGCAATTCTCCACATCCGAAAACAACAGGTTATGAGCTCTGTTGCATTGGCAGTGGAAAAGCTAAGAGCCAATGGTAACAACATTAAACTTCTTGTCCCCCTTACGATCACCAATCAACGTCACATTGCCACCGGTTCTCGTAGCTATAGCGATTCATCATTTATCAATGGAGAAATCCCATCAAAATTGGCTTTGGCCTTTGTGAAGAGTGGCAGTGCCGTTGGATCCTGGACTGAATCCCCCCATGATTTTAATTTTTTCGGTCTATCTAGCCTTGTTTGCAAAGTGAATGGTATTCCACTGTACACTCTATAATTTGACAAAAAATCCTATAGAACTTTGTATGTGTTGACCATGCAATCCCTAGATCATGACTCTCAACTATTTTAAAATGGAATAACGGATTCAATGTTTTCAAAAAATCATGGGGTAATTGTTTTGGACTTGTCGGGGACTCAGGATATGAGTATAGTACGAACAGGGAATGTACGCTTAGAGTGTACATTTGCCGATGCTCTGAATGAGAGTATCACACTAATATCACTGAGTCAATTTGAAACCTATTGGGAAATCACACCCGACGGCAGTGTTCTACCAGACCTAGCACCATGAACACAAACCAAATAATCAACGTATTTAGTATGGATCCATACATGTCCCAGTACAACTCCTATTGCATACCTTCGTACTTCATTGAAAAAATTCCAAGTGTTAACAATGCCCTAATCATTGTTAATAGCAGTCCATCGACTTTGAAGACCGGTCATTGGCTATGCATCTTTCAAACAACAAAGAATATTGAATTTTTTGATCCTCTTGGCCTATCGTATAAATTCTACACTCCATATATCAGCAACTTTATTGAAAGCAGTGGGAAAACCATTATTCAAAATCAACGAAGAGTACAGGATTTAACGACTAAGACATGTGGCTTTTATGCACTACTCTTTTTCATGTTCAGATGTCGTGGCTACACCTACAAACAGTTTCTCGACAACTACGTTGACTTACCTCGATTGAATGACTTTCTAGTGGAAAATATACTTACAAGCGTATTTAATATTGATTTTAGTGCCCTACGAATAAAATGTTCTAAAAATGTATGTGAAATTTTTTATTAATAAAAATTTATATACATGATAAAACGACTTTTCTACTCTTTAGATTTCATCTTCTACTAGGTATTTGTCGACAACAACTAGTGCAGGTAGATTATCTGAATTCACAGTGTACTGATCCTGATGTAGTGCAATGTCAGGGTCACATTTTCTACAATAGAGTTTAACTTCACTCTTGTCATATCTCTTTGTATAGTCAATGATACTATTCTCATTTATTCTATAGATTTCACATGTTTCAATTTGTTTATTTGAAGTAATGTCACAAATAGTGTCCTCAAGCGGCGAATCACATTCCGTCACAGCCAAATAAAAATCAGTGGGCTTATAATCATAGTAGTCATTGTCTTCACAACGATGACGAAGAAACCAAATTCTTTTGTTGTTCCAACAGTTGAATCGCTGACCCGGTTCCTCCTCCCAGAACAATCTAAAACCACGACGATACCAATCTCTTAGCAATAAACTAAAATCACGCTTAGGATTCTTTCTAATCATACCGGGATATGTATTCTCCCACTGATTACATTCATCATAGTGGCAATTGGAGCATAGGTGCCCTCTAGGATGAGATTCACACACCTCTTCAAGACAGGAATTACAACCTTTAATTTGTACAGCATATCCTCTCTGCAATTTACACGGGTTGCATAATCTACACTTTTCATCATACTCATCAATCATTGTGCAATTCTCACATGATGACCAGCTGCCCAGTGTGTACATACATAGGGGACATGTATGGAACATTTTTTCATGTGTTGACACTCTCACTGCCACAATGAAACTGAGCTAGCAACAACAACAAATTGAGAGAGAGAGAGAGAGAGGAGTAATTACCTCCGTTGTCTCTGATTGGCCCCCTAAAAAACAGATGTCGGCTCGAAAAAACACTCTGATTGAAAAACTTGGAGTTGAAACAAACTTGTGTGGGGAATCCCCGTTCATGCTGTTATCTTTTTTGCAATGTTTAGGAACAGGTGGGGAATCCCCGCTCGTTTGGAATGGTATCAACGGGGCATAAGCAAATAGCGCGTAGTTTCATAACGTGTTTAATCACGTGTAGAGGTCCCATAGAATAACAATGGAAGGAACATAGCGCTATAGAATAGCATGGAAGGGAACATAAGCTCCTAGAATAGCATGGGGGGTACATAAGCCCTTAAAATAGCATGGGAGGGAACATAGAATAGTATGGGAGGGAACATAAACCCTTATAATAGCATAGGAAGGAACATAGGCCCTTAGAATAGCATGGGAGGGAACATAAGCCCTTAGAATAGCATAGGAAGGAACATAGTCGACTAGAATCCATAAGTACATGCTCTGGAAAGACGCCAAGGAACATAAGGCAAGCATATCCATAAGTACATGCTCTGGAAAGACGCCAAGGAACATAAGGCAAGCAAATCCATAAGTACATGCTCTGGAAATGTTTTTCCTATATGTCTACGCAAATAGCATGGAGATTCCTATATGTCTACGCAAGATGGTACTTAGACCTCTACATTTATGTTGAAGGGGTTTTTGTTGTGAATTTATTGGTTGAATAAATTGATTGAATGATTGATAGTAACGTTAGATTGCATAGATTGATGCTAGTTTTACGAGAAGATTAATTTAACTGACACATAAGGGCCACTCTTTTACTCATCTTTGTGCTAACATTTTACATCTTTTGACAAAGAACACTTAAAGTGAAATCTTAGCATTAAGATCTTACATCTTATAGCGTTCTTTTGCCAACGTCTTTCATCCTTCTGCTCTGATAAGCGGTGTAAGAACAATGATGAGTATATCATCTAAGTTCTCTCATCATTAGGGCCGTTCTTTTGCACTAAGATCTTACATCTAAGATCTCACATTTTTCTGCAAAGATTTTCGTTCTTTTGTTCATCTTTGTTCTAAGATCTTACAGCTCACTGATGTTGGCAAAAAGTGTGAGGGACGCCATCTTTCTGTCATATAGGACAATGATGAGAGAACTTTTGATGATATACTAATCATTGTTCTTAGATCGCTGATCAGAGAAGAATGATGAGTGACGTTTGTAAAAGAACACTATAACATGTAAGATCTTAGTGCTAAGATTTCACTTTTAAGCGGTCTTTGTCAAAAGATGTAAGATCTTAGTACAAAGATGAGTAAAAGAGCAGCCTTATTGTTCCATATGGCCGGAAGTCTTTCATACTTTTTGCTAACATCAGTGAGCTGTAAGATCTTAGAACAAAGATGAGTTAAAAGAATGGAATTCTGTGCAGAAAGATCTGAGATCTTAGATGTAAGATCTTAGTGCAAAAGAGCGGGCCTATAGATTCATATGATTGACATTTAGCATGATGTCAATTCTATTCATCAACACAGGTAGAGGGGTCAGTCCCGAAGCTCAATTCACTTGGTATGTGCCCGAGTCCCGTATTTAATTCTCATTTACGGGTGAAGCACCAAGTGAATCAACCAATTAAAATCCCCATATTTCAATGCTGCATTCAAAAAAATGCATTACTATGTATTTTCATTTGTTGACTAGATTTTGGTCACGTCCGTAAATCTTCACTTGAAAACAAATCTAGTATTTGTTGAGGCGTAAATAAAACTCATAAATACTCGAGCTCACGTCAATTTTCCCACCTCTGTGCCAGAAGGCATGAGCATGTAATTTTGTATGCTACATTGAAAAATATTCACTATGAGGGACAGTATTACCCCCCCCCCCCCATCATTAATGTTAAAGCCATAGAACAAAAATATTTCCTTAAATCAAGAGGGATTAGAATTCAATCTCAACCTCCCCCTCCCTCTTCCCCAATTTGGTTCAATATTTATTTGAAGGCATTAGAATTGAAGCTTTCAGGGTGAAATTCTATTGTAAACGAAATTTAATTGAAATTGAATTTTGTTGCTACAGTTCGGGCGCACAGGCTACACTACATAGATCTGATGACAAAATGTTTCCTCCAACGTTTCACCGCAACTGCAATTAGCGTAATTGTATTTCCTTAACATAAACAGTTTTTTTTTATATAAGACACGTAAGCGCAGGTTGTTTTTACTATTATAAATAATACAAATCAAGATTTCTAGAACAATGCAAATCTTTTATTCTTTCAGAAATCACGTTCCAGATGTATTTTCCACACCTGGTCAAACGTTTCTACTTCTAGTGCATAAGACAATGTGGCTTAAATTAGCTATTTTGCTTGTTGTCAATTTGCTGGGTCGAAAAGCCCAAATAAGTCACTCCATAATTTTATATGAAGGCACCCAGGGATGGGGTGACTCACTTAAAATTGAAAATTATGTAAACGATCTTAATTCTGTGGGATTTAATAACAAGGCTTCGTCTGTATGTGTTGAGGATGGCATGTAAGTCATTAACGCTTCTTTTGATTTTGTAACGTTTTAATTTTTTGTTCAATCAAAATCAAATTTTTAATTTAATTACTACTACTACTACTACTACTACTACTAACAACTAACCACAGCACCAAGCCGCCTGAGGCCAACACAGCTAAGCACGGTCCTCCTCCACCCCAATCTATTCAAAGCCTCCCTTTTTACACCCGCCCACGAAGTTCCCATTTCCTTTAAATCTTTCTTTATGACGTCCTCCCAGCCCAGACGGGGACGACCTGCTTTCCGTTTAGCCCTAGATGGTTGGCCGAAAAGAACAATCTTCGGCAATCTGTCATCCTTCATCCGCACAACGTGCCCTAGCCACCTCAACCTTTCTTTCATTATAGCCCTAGAGAGCGGTATTGAACCACATTTTTTCGTATAGCCTTTTGTTTGAAATACGGTCAGTCAGCCGGTACCCAGAACAATCCTTAAGCAATTTCTCTGGAAAACACCTAGCAAATCTTCATCCGCTTTTCGGAGCGTCCATGCTTTAGAGCCATATTTGACCACTATCATCACTGTAGCTTCTAATATTCTAATCTTGGTTTGCAGACCTATCTTCCTATTATTTTTCTATAATAAATAAATACATATTTTTTTATTAATAATAAACGGTTATTTATTAAAATGTATATCTGTTTATAAATAGATTTATATTAAATACATTTTATAAACTTATTATATATAAATCAATAAATGTATCAATATATATACATAAATAAATTGAATAATTTTCTTATTTATGAAGAGATTTTTTTATTTATAAATTTATTTATGATAAATAGATTTCTATTAATAACTTTTATGTAAAGTCATCATATGGGAATATGAAGGCAAGAGAGCAGAGTGGACATTTTCACAAAAATGTACAAAAAAAACTGATTATCTGGAAGAAACAGTAATCAATTTGGAATGACGAGGGGGCCAAAGCATCACAATAAAAGGATTTTAGATGGAACCCTTCAAAGCGTCAAACTAAGTAACATCTTCCGATGCCCTTAACAAATCTTATGTTAGGGAAGTATATGGAAATAAAACACAAGGAAATTCAAAATGTCCTCTAATCAAACTAGAAAATTTTATATCCATAAATTTGATATGTAATTAAAATTATTATTTCAGATATTGGGGAAAATGCTGATATTTTCTGGCTTAATAGAAAGGAAGACAGAATAAGGCAACATAAGCAAAGAATATGGAAATATGTATGTAATAACAAATATAATGTTATTTACTGATAATTATCATACGTAGCAAATAATTTGGGGAAAGAGGCAATTAAAGAATTAGAATATTTCTGAAATAAATCCTAAGCTTACACAAGCCTCCATTCCCTTCCTAAGAATCATTGTTCCTTCATATTTTCTCATGTTTTTCCTGAAATTCTCCTATTTTTGTGCCAATTTTCCGAATTTTGAATAATAATAATTTATTCTTAACCCACATCATGTACAAAGATGAGACTTGTGGAGCATAAAAAAGAAGAAAATGCACAACATACATGGCAACTTAAAAAGTTTAAAGAACAGAGTAAATAAAGAAAACAAAAAAACTGGAGCAAACAACAAGAAAAAGAATTTGCGACTGAAAAACAGGATAAGACTGTAGTGCGGAGACATACGGATACAAGCGGTATTTGAAAGCTTTCTGTGTAGTACTTGAAATTTTTATATCAGGAACAACAGTTTTTTTTATAAGAACCCGGTTTTTGTCCAAAAGGAAGAAACAACAAAATTTACAAAATCTAAAATAATTAATCCGTTATGATTTAGTTATATTTGTTCACCTACCTGGTTGTAATGTTAGAATAGAATTTTTGTCTAAGCATCGAAAGCTCGAAAGTCTTTTTTTTTCAAATGAAAATAAAGAAATAGAAATTTACTGTCGAACTAACAATCTTTCAGCTTTGTAAAAAGAAACGTATAACAAAGAATAGGCCTACATTTAATTTTTGGGACCAGATTTTTAATTTTAGGACCTAATTTTAGGATATTTAACTTTTAATTACAAAATTAATAGTTTAATTTTATATAATTTTCAGGACCAAATATAGAGCTTTTACCTTGTGTTGTAAAAAATTAAAATGCCCTATCATAGGCAGCGCAATAGTGCTGCCTAAGTAAAGAACGATGTTGGCAAAATGTATTATTTACTTTTTGTTCAGACATGCACTTCGTATTGAAGGAGTTGTCGTAGAAACTTCAAAAAGGGCTCATTCGATTGGAAATTGAAAGGGCTAGTGCTCTTTTTAACAGTCGAAAGTAATTAGAGGGCAACTAACACCCCTCCCACAGCCACCATTTCCCCAAACACATTCAATCAAAATTTTGAGATAACCATTTTGTTCAACGTAGTTGAAAGATCTGAAAATTATGTCTTTGAAGAGGACAACCCCACTAGAGCCCTCAGGGCAAGGGTTGTAAGTTATGGCCTGGAGACATATAAGGTTTATATAGAAAGGGTGATCGTATAAACTTCGGAAGGGGCTCATTGGATTGCTAATTAGAAGTTTTAGTGCCATTTTCCAGAGTGATCGGAGGGAGGATACCCCCCCACAAACACACACCTTGTCTTTTCCCGAAATGTATCTGATAAAAATTTTGATATGACCATTTGTTGTCGTAGAAACTTCGAAAAGGGCTCATTCGATTGGAAATTGGAAGGGCTAGTGCCCTTTTTAATAGTCGAAAGTGATTGAAGGATAACTAACCCCCCTTCCACGCCCACCATTTCAGTAGTGATAGTATAAGCACTTTCAAAAATACATGAAAAAATACATTGAATTTCAAAAAAAGTAGTCTAGCCTGTGCATTGACTTACCAAGGACAGTGATATATTGGTTTCACCACTGATTGCATGATAGTGGTACATGCTATGAAGGACGGGTTTCTGACATAATTCAAGTATTATCACGATCGGTATATGCCTTAGCAGATATTGACAAATGTTAATTGCCTTAACTCGAGAGTAGTTTGTTATTAAAAAAAAATGGATGTTACAATTAGAATTGTTTGATTGACATTTGCAAAAAGGGGTAAGGGATTCGTGAATTGGACTATACGAACGATCTTATTTGAATAATAGGGAAAAAGAGCTAGATAACATTTGCGAATTGAAGATGGAGAAAAAAAAGGGTTAAAGTGATTAGCAGTTAAGGTAACCCTGAAGAGCATGTTAATTCATGCCTTATTTATTATAAATTTGGAACAATATTAATCTTTGGAAACGGTTAACGATGATAAAATGGTCTTATGAGTTGACCTAGCTTTACTTCTTCGATGTGTACTGTATAATACACAACTGGTGTTTGGACAGTGTTGTCAATTTAAAATACAGTTTAACGTTATACTAAAAAGTTTCCAGTTTTTTTTTTTTTAGGAAAAATCTTCTACATAGGGGGGATTTCCAGTGTGAATACAAAAAACAACCAGAAATTCAATAAAAAACCGTTTTTTTTTTTCGAATGACAGTATGAGGAGAAATTTTCTGGCGGAATCGTCTGCAAAAAAATGTGCGTGTGTTTGTGTCTGTGTGTGGGGGGGGGGGGTATTCAGTGAGGATGGAATTGTCCGCGATTAATTTCCCGGGAAAGCATTTTAAATGGTCTCCATCAAGAAATGGTTATTTCCCAGAATTCCTATACGAAATTTTAAAGCGGTGTTTTGAAATACACCTTTTTGTGGTATTTTACTTTTAAAAAGTTCAATATTCGAAGCTAGCTTCAGCAGGAGCTTAGGATAGTAGCGGTGACAATTGAGATATAAGGAGCAATTGCCCCCTATTTTTGAAATATACCTTTTTGTGGCAATTATACTTTTAAAAAATACAAAGTTCAATATTCGAAGCTATCTTCAGCAGGAGCTTAGGACAAAAGCGGCGACAATTGAGAGATAGAGATTAATTGCCCCCTAGTTTTTGAAAAACACCTTTTTGTGGTATTTTACTTTTAAAAAGTTCAATATTCGAAGCTAGCTTCAGCAGGAGCTTAGGATAGTAGCGGTGACAATTGAGATATAAGAAGCAATTGCCCCCTATTTTTGAAAAAACACCTTTTTGTGGCATTTATACTTTTTTAAAAATACAAAGTTCAGTATTCGAAGCTATCTTCAGCAGGAGCTTAGGACAAAAGCGGTGACAATTGAGAGATAGAAATTAATTGCCCCCCAGTTTTTGAAACATACCTTTTTGTGATATTTTACTTTTAAAAAGTTCAATATTCGAAGCTAGCTTCAGCAGGAGCTTAGGACGGTAGCGGTGAAAATTGAGAGATAGAGATTAATTGCCCCCTAGTTTTTGAAAAATACCTTTTTTGTGTTATTTTACTTTTAAAAAGTTCAATATTCGAAGCTAGCTTCAGCAGGAGCTTAGGACGGTAGCGGTGAAATTGAGAGATAGAGATTAATTGCCCCCTAGTTTTTGAAAAATACCTTTTTTGTGTTATTTTACTTTTAAAAAGTTCAATATTCAAAGCTAGCTTCAGCAGGAGCTTAGGACGACAGCGGTGACAATTGAGAGATAGAGATTAATTGCCCCCTAGTTTTTGAAAATACCTTTTTGTGTATTTTACTTTTAAAAGTTCAATATTCGAAAGCTAGCTTCAGCAGGAGCTTAGGACGAAGCGGTGACAATTGAGAGATAGAGAGTAATTGCCCCCTAGTTTTTGAAAAATACCTTTTTGTGGTATTTATACTTTTAAAAAATACAAAGTTCAATATTCGAAGCTAGCTTCAGCAGGAGCTTAGGACAAAAGTGGTGACAATTGAGAGATAGAGATTAATTGCCCCCTAGTTTTTGAAAAATACCTTTTTTGTGATATTTTACTTTTAAAAAGTTAAATATTCGAAGCTAGCTTCAGCAGGAGCTTAGGATAGTAGCGGTGACAATTGAGAGATAAGAGTAATTGCCCCTATTTTTGAAAAATACCTTTTTGTGATTTTACTTTTAAAAAGTTCAATATTCGAAGCTACTTCAGCAGGAGCTTAGGACAAAGCGGTGACAATTGAGAGATAGAGATTAATTGCCCCCTAGTTTTTGAAAAATAACTTTTTGTGATATTTTACTTTTAAAAAGTTCAATATTCGAAGCTAGCTTCTGCGAGAGCTTAGGACAAAAGCGGTGGACAATTGAGAGATAGAGAGTAATTGCCCCTAGTTTTTGAAAATACCTTTTTGTAGTATTTATACTTTTAAAAAGTTCAATATTCGAAGCTAGCTTCTGCGAGAGCTTAGGACAAAAGCGGTGACAATTGAGAGATAGAGAGTAATTGCCCCTAGTTTTTGAAAATACCTTTTTGTGGTATTTATACTTTTAAAAAGTTCAATATTCGAAGCTAGCTTCTGCGAGAGCTTAGGACAAAAGCGGTGACAATTGAGAGATAGAGAGTAATTGCCCCTAGTTTTTGAAAATACCTTTTTGTAGTATTTATACTTTTAAAAAGTTCAATATTCGAAGCTAGCTTCTGCGAGAGCTTAGGACAAAAGCGGTGACAATTGAGAGATAGAGAGTAATTGCCCCTAGTTTTTGAAAATACACTTTTTGTGGTATTTATACTTTTAAAAAGTTCAATATTCGAAGCTAGCTTCTGCGAGAGCTTAGGACAAAAGCGGTGACAATTGAGAGATAGAGAGTAATTGCCCCTAGTTTTTGAAAACACTTTTTTGTGGTATTTATACTTTTAAAAAGTTCAATATTCGAAGCTAGCTTCTGCGAGAGCTTAGGACAAAAGCGGTGACAATTGAGAGATAGAGAGTAATTGCCCCTAGTTTTTGAAAACACTTTTTTGTGAGTATTTATACTTTTAAAAAGTTCAATATTCGAAGCTAGCTTCTGCGAGAGCTTAGGACAAAAGCGGTGACAATTGAGAGATAGAGAGTAATTGCCCCTAGTTTTTGAAAATACCTTTTTGTAGTATTTATACTTTTAAAAAGTTCAATATTCGAAGCTAGCTTCTGCGAGAGCTTAGGACAAAAGCGGTGACAATTGAGAGATAGAGAGTAATTGCCCCTAGTTTTTGAAAATACCTTTTTGTAGTATTTATACTTTTAAAAAGTTCAATATTCGAAGCTAGCTTCTGCGAGAGCTTAGGACAAAAGCGGTGACAATTGAGAGATAGAGAGTAATTGCCCCTAGTTTTTGAAAATACCTTTTTGTAGTATTTATACTTTTAAAAAGTTCAATATTCGAAGCTAGCTTCTGCGAGAGCTTAGGACAAAAGCGGTGACAATTGAGAGATAGAGAGTAATTGCCCCTAGTTTTTGAAAAACCTTTTTTGTGGTATTTATACTTTAAAAAGTTCAATATTCGAAGCTAGCTTCTGCGAGAGCTTAGGACAAAAGCGGTGACAATTGAGAGATAGAGAGTAATTGCCCCTAGTTTTTGAAAATACCTTTTTGTAGTATTTATACTTTTAAAAAGTTCAATATTCGAAGCTAGCTTCTGCGAGAGCTTAGGACAAAAGCGGTGACAATTGAGAGATAGAGAGTAATTGCCCCTAGTTTTTGAAAAACACTTTTTTGTGGTATTTATACTTTTAAAAAGTTCAATATTCGAAGCTAGCTTCTGCGAGAGCTTAGGACAAAAGCGGTGACAATTGAGAGATAGAGAGTAATTGCCCCTAGTTTTTGAAAATACCTTTTTGTAGTATTTATACTTTTAAAAAGTTCAATATTCGAAGCTAGCTTCTGCGAGAGCTTAGGACAAAAGCGGTGACAATTGAGAGATAGAGAGTAATTGCCCCTAGTTTTTGAAAATACCTTTTTGTAGTATTTATACTTTTAAAAAGTTCAATATTCGAAGCTAGCTTCTGCGAGAGCTTAGGACAAAAGCGGTGACAATTGAGAGATAGAGAGTAATTGCCCCTAGTTTTTGAAAATACCTTTTTGTAGTATTTATACTTTTAAAAAGTTCAATATTCGAAGCTAGCTTCTGCGAGAGCTTAGGACAAAAGCGGTGACAATTGAGAGATAGAGAGTAATTGCCCCTAGTTTTTGAAAAATACTTTTTGTGGTATTTATACTTTTAAAAAGTTCAATATTCGAAGCTAGCTTCTGCGACAGCTTAGGACAAAAGCGGTGACAATTGAGAGATAGAGAGTAATTGCCCCTAGTTTTTGAAAATACCTTTTTGTAGTATTTATACTTTTAAAAAGTTCAATATTCGAAGCTAGCTTCTGCGAGAGCTTAGGACAAAAGCGGTGACAATTGAGAGATAGAGAGTAATTGCCCCTAGTTTTTGAAAAACACTTTTTTGTGGTATTTATACTTTTAAAAAGTTCAATATTCGAAGCTAGCTTCTGCGAGAGCTTAGGACAAAAGCGGTGACAATTGAGAGATAGAGAGTAATTGCCCCTAGTTTTTGAAAATACCTTTTTGTAGTATTTATACTTTTAAAAAGTTCAATATTCGAAGCTAGCTTCTGCGAGAGCTTAGGACAAAAGCGGTGACAATTGAGAGATAGAGAGTAATTGCCCCTAGTTTTTGAAAATACCTTTTTTGTAGTATTTATACTTTTAAAAAGTTCAATATTCGAAGCTAGCTTCTGCGAGAGCTTAGGACAAAAGTGGTGACAATTGAGAGATAGAGAGTAATTGCCCCTAGTTTTTGAAAATACCTTTTTGTAGTATTTATACTTTTAAAAAGTTCAATATTCGAAGCTAGCTTCTGCGAGAGCTTAGGACAAAAGCGGTGACAATTGAGAGATAGAGAGTAATTGCCCCTAGTTTTTGAAAATACCTTTTTGTAGTATTTATACTTTTAAAAAGTTCAATATTCGAAGCTAGCTTCTGCGAGAGCTTAGGACAAAAGCGGTGACAATTGAGAGATAGAGAGTAATTGCCCACTAGTTTTTGAAAATACCTTTTTGTAGTATTTATACTTTTAAAAAGTTCAATATTCGAAGCTAGCTTCTGCGAGAGCTTAGGACAAAAGCGGTGACAATTGAGAGATAGAGAGTAATTGCCCCTAGTTTTTGAAAATACCTTTTTGTAGTATTTATACTTTTAAAAAGTTCAATATTCGAAGCTAGCTTCTGCGAGAGCTTAGGACAAAAGCGGTGACAATTGAGAGATAGAGAGTAATTGCCCCTAGTTTTTGAAAATACCTTTTTGTAGTATTTATACTTTTAAAAAGTTCAATATTCGAAGCTAGCTTCTGCGAGAGCTTAGGACAAAAGCGGTGACAATTGAGAGATAGAGAGTAATTGCCCCTAGTTTTTGAAAATACCTTTTTGTAGTATTTATACTTTTAAAAAGTTCAATATTCGAAGCTAGCTTCTGCGAGAGCTTAGGACAAAAGCGGTGACAATTGAGAGATAGAGAGTAATTGCCCCTAGTTTTTGAAAATACCTTTTTGTAGTATTTATACTTTTAAAAAGTTCAATATTCGAAGCTAGCTTCTGCGAGAGCTTAGGACAAAAGCGGTGACAATTGAGAGATAGAGAGTAATTGCCCCTAGTTTTTGAAAATACCTTTTTGTAGTATTTATACTTTTAAAAAGTTCAATATTCGAAGCTAGCTTCTGCGAGAGCTTAGGACAAAAGCGGTGACAATTGAGAGATAGAGAGTAATTGCCCCTAGTTTTTGAAAATACCTTTTTGTAGTATTTATACTTTTAAAAAGTTCAATATTCGAAGCTAGCTTCTGCGAGAGCTTAGGACAAAAGCGGTGACAATTGAGAGATAGAGAGTAATTGCCCCTAGTTTTTGAAAATACCTTTTTGTAGTATTTATACTTTTAAAAAGTTCAATATTCGAAGCTAGCTTCTGCGAGAGCTTAGGACAAAAGCGGTGACAATTGAGAGATAGAGAGTAATTGCCCCTAGTTTTTGAAAATACCTTTTTGTAGTATTTATACTTTTAAAAAGTTCAATATTCGAAGCTAGCTTCTGCGAGAGCTTAGGACAAAAGCGGTGACAATTGAGAGATAGAGAGTAATTGCCCCTAGTTTTTGAAAATACCTTTTTGTAGTATTTATACTTTTAAAAAGTTCAATATTCGAAGCTAGCTTCTGCGAGAGCTTAGGACAAAAGCGGTGACAATTGAGAGATAGAGAGTAATTGCCCCTAGTTTTTGAAAATACCTTTTTGTAGTATTTATACTTTTAAAAAGTTCAATATTCGAAGCTAGCTTCTGCGAGAGCTTAGGACAAAAGCGGTGACAATTGAGAGATAGAGAGTAATTGCCCCTAGTTTTTGAAAATACACTTTTTGTGGTATTTATACTTTTAAAAAGTTCAATATTCGAAGCTAGCTTCTGCGAGAGCTTAGGACAAAAGCGGTGACAATTGAGAGATAGAGAGTAATTGCCCCTAGTTTTTGAAAATACCTTTTTGTAGTATTTATACTTTTAAAAAGTTCAATATTCGAAGCTAGCTTCTGCGAGAGCTTAGGACAAAAGCGGTGACAATTGAGAGATAGAGAGTAATTGCCCCTAGTTTTTGAAAATACCTTTTTGTAGTATTTATACTTTTAAAAAGTTCAATATTCGAAGCTAGCTTCTGCGAGAGCTTAGGACAAAAGCGGTGACAATTGAGAGATAGAGAGTAATTGCCCCTAGTTTTTGAAAATACCTTTTTGTAGTATTTATACTTTTAAAAAGTTCAATATTCGAAGCTAGCTTCTGCGAGAGCTTAGGACAAAAGCGGTGACAATTGAGAGATAGAGAGTAATTGCCCCTAGTTTTTGAAAATACCTTTTTGTAGTATTTATACTTTTAAAAAGTTCAATATTCGAAGCTAGCTTCTGCGAGAGCTTAGGACAAAAGCGGTGACAATTGAGAGATAGAGAGTAATTGCCCCTAGTTTTTGAAAAAACTTTTTGTGTATTTATACTTTTAAAAAGTTCAATATTCGAAGCTAGCTTCTGCGAGAGCTTAGGACAAAAGCGGTGACAATTGAGAGATAGAGAGTAATTGCCCCTAGTTTTTGAAAATACCTTTTTGTAGTATTTATACTTTTAAAAAGTTCAATATTCGAAGCTAGCTTCTGCGAGAGCTTAGGACAAAAGCGGTGACAATTGAGAGATAGAGAGTAATTGCCCTAGTTTTTGAAAACACTTTTTTGTAGTATTTATACTTTTAAAAAGTTCAATATTCGAAGCTAGCTTCTGCGAGAGCTTAGGACAAAAGCGGTGACAATTGAGAGATAGAGAGTAATTGCCCCTAGTTTTTGAAAATACCTTTTTGTGGTATTTATACTTTTAAAAAGTTCAATATTCGAAGCTAGCTTCTGCGAGAGCTTAGGACAAAAGCGGTGACAATTGAGAGATAGAGAGTAATTGCCCCTAGTTTTTGAAAAACACTTTTTGTGGTATTTATACTTTTAAAAAGTTCAATATTCGAAGCTAGCTTCTGCGAGAGCTTAGGACAAAAGCGGTGACAATTGAGAGATAGAGAGTAATTGCCCCTAGTTTTTGAAAATACCTTTTTGTAGTATTTATACTTTTAAAAAGTTCAATATTCGAAGCTAGCTTCTGCGAGAGCTTAGGACAAAAGCGGTGACAATTGAGAGATAGAGAGTAATTGCCCCTAGTTTTTGAAAATACCTTTTTGTAGTATTTATACTTTTAAAAAGTTCAATATTCGAAGCTAGCTTCTGCGAGAGCTTAGGACAAAAGCGGTGACAATTGAGAGATAGAGAGTAATTGCCCCTAGTTTTTGAAAATACCTTTTTGTAGTATTTATACTTTTAAAAAGTTCAATATTCGAAGCTAGCTTCTGCGAGAGCTTAGGACAAAAGCGGTGACAATTGAGAGATAGAGAGTAATTGCCCCTAGTTTTTGAAAATACCTTTTTGTAGTATTTATACTTTTAAAAAGTTCAATATTCGAAGCTAGCTTCTGCGAGAGCTTAGGACAAAAGCGGTGACAATTGAGAGATAGAGAGTAATTGCCCCTAGTTTTTGAAAAACACTTTTTTGTGGTATTTATACTTTTAAAAAGTTCAATATTCGAAGCTAGCTTCTGCGAGAGCTTAGGACAAAAGCGGTGACAATTGAGAGATAGAGAGTAATTGCCCCTAGTTTTTGAAAATACCTTTTTGTAGTATTTATACTTTTAAAAAGTTCAATATTCGAAGCTAGCTTCTGCGAGAGCTTAGGACAAAAGCGGTGACAATTGAGAGATAGAGAGTAATTGCCCCTAGTTTTTGAAAAACACTTTTTTGTGGTATTTATACTTTTAAAAAGTTCAATATTCGAAGCTAGCTTCTGCGAGAGCTTAGGACAAAAGCGGTGACAATTGAGAGATAGAGAGTAATTGCCCCTAGTTTTTGAAAATACCTTTTTGTAGTATTTATACTTTTAAAAAGTTCAATATTCGAAGCTAGCTTCTGCGAGAGCTTAGGACAAAAGCGGTGACAATTGAGAGATAGAGAGTAATTGCCCCTAGTTTTTGAAAATACCTTTTTGTGGTATTTATACTTTTAAAAAGTTCAATATTCGAAGCTAGCTTCTGCGAGAGCTTAGGACAAAAGCGGTGACAATTGAGAGATAGAGAGTAATTGCCCTAGTTTTTTGAAAATACCTTTTTGTAGTATTTATACTTTTAAAAAGTTCAATATTCGAAGCTAGCTTCTGCGAGAGCTTAGGACAAAAGCGGTGACAATTGAGAGATAGAGAGTAATTGCCCCTAGTTTTTGAAAATACCTTTTTGTAGTATTTATACTTTTAAAAAGTTCAATATTCGAAGCTAGCTTCTGCGAGAGCTTAGGACAAAAGCGGTGACAATTGAGAGATAGAGAGTAATTGCCCCTAGTTTTTGAAAAACACTTTTTTGTGGTATTTATACTTTTAAAAAGTTCAATATTCGAAGCTAGCTTCTGCGAGAGCTTAGGACAAAAGCGGTGACAATTGAGAGATAGAGAGTAATTGCCCCTAGTTTTTGAAAATACCTTTTTGTAGTATTTATACTTTTAAAAAGTTCAATATTCGAAGCTAGCTTCTGCGAGAGCTTAGGACAAAAGCGGTGACAATTGAGAGATAGAGAGTAATTGCCCCTAGTTTTTGAAAAACCTTTTTGTGTATTTATACTTTTAAAAAGTTCAATATTCGAAGCTAGCTTCTGCGAGAGCTTAGGACAAAAGCGGTGACAATTGAGAGATAGAGAGTAATTGCCCCTAGTTTTGAAAATACCTTTTTGTAGTATTTATACTTTTAAAAAGTTCAATATTCGAAGCTAGCTTCTGCGAGAGCTTAGGACAAAAGCGGTGACAATTGAGAGATAGAGAGTAATTGCCCCTAGTTTTTGAAAACACTTTTTGTGTATTTATACTTTTAAAAGTTCAATATTCGAAGCTAGCTTCTGCGAGAGCTTAGGACAAAGCGGTGACAATTGAGAGATAGAGAGTAATTGCCCCTAGTTTTTGAAAATACCTTTTTGTAGTATTTATACTTTTAAAAAGTTCAATATTCGAAGCTAGCTTCTGCGAGAGCTTAGGACAAAAGCGGTGACAATTGAGAGATAGAGAGTAATTGCCCCTAGTTTTTGAAAATACCTTTTTGTAGTATTTATACTTTTAAAAAGTTCAATATTCGAAGCTAGCTTCTGCGAGAGCTTAGGACAAAAGCGGTGACAATTGAGAGATAGAGAGTAATTGCCCCTAGTTTTTGAAAATACACTTTTTGTAGTATTTATACTTTTAAAAAGTTCAATATTCGAAGCTAGCTTCTGCGAGAGCTTAGGACAAAAGCGGTGACAATTGAGAGATAGAGAGTAATTGCCCCTAGTTTTTGAAAACACTTTTTTGTGGTATTTATACTTTTAAAAAGTTCAATATTCGAAGCTAGCTTCTGCGAGAGCTTAGGACAAAAGCGGTGACAATTGAGAGATAGAGAGTAATTGCCCCTAGTTTTTGAAAATACCTTTTTGTAGTATTTATACTTTTAAAAAGTTCAATATTCGAAGCTAGCTTCTGCGAGAGCTTAGGACAAAAGCGGTGACAATTGAGAGATAGAGAGTAATTGCCCCTAGTTTTTGAAAATACCTTTTTGTAGTATTTATACTTTTAAAAAGTTCAATATTCGAAGCTAGCTTCTGCGAGAGCTTAGGACAAAAGCGGTGACAATTGAGAGATAGAGAGTAATTGCCCCCCTAGTTTTTGAAAAACACTTTTTGTGGTATTTATACTTTTAAAAAGTTCAATATTCGAAGCTAGCTTCTGCGAGAGCTTAGGACAAAAGCGGTGACAATTGAGAGATAGAGAGTAATTGCCCCTAGTTTTTGAAAAACACTTTTTGTGGTATTTATACTTTTAAAAAGTTCAATATTCGAAGCTAGCTTCTGCGAGAGCTTAGGACAAAAGCGGTGACAATTGAGAGATAGAGAGTAATTGCCCCTAGTTTTTGAAAATACCTTTTTTGTAGTATTTATACTTTTAAAAAGTTCAATATTCGAAGCTAGCTTCTGCGAGAGCTTAGGACAAAAGCGGTGACAATTGAGAGATAGAGAGTAATTGCCCCTAGTTTTTGAAAAACACTTTTTTGTGGTATTTATACTTTTAAAAAGTTCAATATTCGAAGCTAGCTTCTGCGAGAGCTTAGGACAAAAGCGGTGACAATTGAGAGATAGAGAGTAATTGCCCCTAGTTTTTGAAAATACCTTTTTGTAGTATTTATACTTTTAAAAAGTTCAATATTCGAAGCTAGCTTCTGCGAGAGCTTAGGACAAAAGCGGTGACAATTGAGAGATAGAGAGTAATTGCCCCTAGTTTTTGAAAATACCTTTTTGTAGTATTTATACTTTTAAAAAGTTCAATATTCGAAGCTAGCTTCTGCGAGAGCTTAGGACAAAAGCGGTGACAATTGAGAGATAGAGAGTAATTGCCCCTAGTTTTTGAAAATACCTTTTTTGTAGTATTTATACTTTTAAAAAGTTCAATATTCGAAGCTAGCTTCTGCGAGAGCTTAGGACAAAAGCGGTGACAATTGAGAGATAGAGAGTAATTGCCCCTAGTTTTTGAAAAACACTTTTTGTGGTATTTATACTTTTAAAAAGTTCAATATTCGAAGCTAGCTTCTGCGAGAGCTTAGGACAAAAGCGGTGACAATTGAGAGATAGAGAGTAATTGCCCCTAGTTTTTAAAAACACTTTTTTGTGGTATTTATACTTTTAAAAAGTTCAATATTCGAAGCTAGCTTCTGCGAGAGCTTAGGACAAAAGCGGTGACAATTGAGAGATAGAGAGTAATTGCCCCTAGTTTTTGAAAATACCTTTTTGTAGTATTTATACTTTTAAAAAGTTCAATATTCGAAGCTAGCTTCTGCGAGAGCTTAGGACAAAAGCGGTGACAATTGAGAGATAGAGAGTAATTGCCCCTAGTTTTTGAAAAACACTTTTTTGTGGTATTTATACTTTTAAAAAGTTCAATATTCGAAGCTAGCTTCTGCGAGAGCTTAGGACAAAAGCGGTGACAATTGAGAGATAGAGAGTAATTGCCCCTAGTTTTTGAAAATACCTTTTTGTAGTATTTATACTTTTAAAAAGTTCAATATTCGAAGCTAGCTTCTGCGAGAGCTTAGGACAAAAGCGGTGACAATTGAGAGATAGAGAGTAATTGCCCCTAGTTTTTGAAAAACACTTTTTTGTGGTATTTATACTTTTAAAAAGTTCAATATTCGAAGCTAGCTTCTGCGAGAGCTTAGGACAAAAGCGGTGACAATTGAGAGATAGAGAGTAATTGCCCCTAGTTTTTGAAAATACCTTTTTGTAGTATTTATACTTTTAAAAAGTTCAATATTCGAAGCTAGCTTCTGCGAGAGCTTAGGACAAAAGCGGTGACAATTGAGAGATAGAGAGTAATTGCCCCTAGTTTTTTGAAAATACCTTTTTGTAGTATTTATACTTTTAAAAAGTTCAATATTCGAAGCTAGCTTCTGCGAGAGCTTAGGACAAAAGCGGTGACAATTGAGAGATAGAGAGTAATTGCCCCTAGTTTTTGAAAATACCTTTTTGTAGTATTTATACTTTTAAAAAGTTCAATATTCGAAGCTAGCTTCTGCGAGAGCTTAGGACAAAAGCGGTGACAATTGAGAGATAGAGAGTAATTGCCCCTAGTTTTTGAAAATACCTTTTTGTAGTATTTATACTTTTAAAAAGTTCAATATTCGAAGCTAGCTTCTGCGAGAGCTTAGGACAAAAGCGGTGACAATTGAGAGATAGAGAGTAATTGCCCCTAGTTTTTGAAAATACCTTTTTGTAGTATTTATACTTTTAAAAAGTTCAATATTCGAAGCTAGCTTCTGCGAGAGCTTAGGACAAAAGCGGTGACAATTGAGAGATAGAGAGTAATTGCCCCTAGTTTTTGAAAATACCTTTTTGTAGTATTTATACTTTTAAAAAGTTCAATATTCGAAGCTAGCTTCTGCGAGAGCTTAGGACAAAAGCGGTGACAATTGAGAGATAGAGAGTAATTGCCCCTAGTTTTTGAAAACACTTTTTGTAGTATTTATACTTTTAAAAAGTTCAATATTCGAAGCTAGCTTCTGCGAGAGCTTAGGACAAAAGCGGTGACAATTGAGAGATAGAGAGTAATTGCCCCTAGTTTTTGAAAATACCTTTTTGTAGTATTTATACTTTTAAAAAGTTCAATATTCGAAGCTAGCTTCTGCGAGAGCTTAGGACAAAAGCGGTGACAATTGAGAGATAGAGAGTAATTGCCCCTAGTTTTTGAAAATACCTTTTTGTAGTATTTATACTTTTAAAAAGTTCAATATTCGAAGCTAGCTTCTGCGAGAGCTTAGGACAAAAGCGGTGACAATTGAGAGATAGAGAGTAATTGCCCCTAGTTTTTGAAAAACACTTTTTTGTGGTATTTATACTTTTAAAAAGTTCAATATTCGAAGCTAGCTTCTGCGAGAGCTTAGGACAAAAGCGGTGACAATTGAGAGATAGAGAGTAATTGCCCCTAGTTTTTGAAAATACCTTTTTGTAGTATTTATACTTTTAAAAAGTTCAATATTCGAAGCTAGCTTCTGCGAGAGCTTAGGACAAAAGCGGTGACAATTGAGAGATAGAGAGTAATTGCCCCTAGTTTTTGAAAATACCTTTTTTGTAGTATTTATACTTTTAAAAAGTTCAATATTCGAAGCTAGCTTCTGCGAGAGCTTAGGACAAAAGCGGTGACAATTGAGAGATAGAGAGTAATTGCCCCTAGTTTTTGAAAATACCTTTTTGTAGTATTTATACTTTTAAAAAGTTCAATATTCGAAGCTAGCTTCTGCGAGAGCTTAGGACAAAAGCGGTGACAATTGAGAGATAGAGAGTAATTGCCCCTAGTTTTTGAAAATACCTTTTTGTAGTATTTATACTTTTAAAAAGTTCAATATTCGAAGCTAGCTTCTGCGAGAGCTTAGGACAAAAGCGGTGACAATTGAGAGATAGAGAGTAATTGCCCCTAGTTTTTGAAAAACACTTTTTGTGTATTTATACTTTTAAAAAGTTCAATATTCGAAGCTAGCTTCTGCGAGAGCTTAGGACAAAAGCGGTGACAATTGAGAGATAGAGAGTAATTGCCCCTAGTTTTTGAAAATACCTTTTTGTAGTATTTATACTTTTAAAAAGTTCAATATTCGAAGCTAGCTTCTGCGAGAGCTTAGGACAAAAGCGGTGACAATTGAGAGATAGAGAGTAATTGCCCCTAGTTTTTGAAAAACACTTTTTTGTGGTATTTATACTTTTAAAAAGTTCAATATTCGAAGCTAGCTTCTGCGAGAGCTTAGGACAAAAGCGGTGACAATTGAGAGATAGAGAGTAATTGCCCCTAGTTTTTGAAAATACCTTTTTGTAGTATTTATACTTTTAAAAAGTTCAATATTCGAAGCTAGCTTCTGCGAGAGCTTAGGACAAAAGCGGTGACAATTGAGAGATAGAGAGTAATTGCCCCTAGTTTTTGAAAATACCTTTTTGTAGTATTTATACTTTTAAAAAGTTCAATATTCGAAGCTAGCTTCTGCGAGAGCTTAGGACAAAAGCGGTGACAATTGAGAGATAGAGAGTAATTGCCCCTAGTTTTTTGAAAATACCTTTTTGTAGTATTTATACTTTTAAAAAGTTCAATATTCGAAGCTAGCTTCTGCGAGAGCTTAGGACAAAAGCGGTGACAATTGAGAGATAGAGAGTAATTGCCCCTAGTTTTTGAAAATACCTTTTTGTAGTATTTATACTTTTAAAAAGTTCAATATTCGAAGCTAGCTTCTGCGAGAGCTTAGGACAAAAGCGGTGACAATTGAGAGATAGAGAGTAATTGCCCCTAGTTTTTGAAAATACCTTTTTGTAGTATTTATACTTTTAAAAAGTTCAATATTCGAAGCTAGCTTCTGCGAGAGCTTAGGACAAAAGCGGTGACAATTGAGAGATAGAGAGTAATTGCCCCTAGTTTTTGAAAATACCTTTTTGTAGTATTTATACTTTTAAAAAGTTCAATATTCGAAGCTAGCTTCTGCGAGAGCTTAGGACAAAAGCGGTGACAATTGAGAGATAGAGAGTAATTGCCCCTAGTTTTTGAAAATACCTTTTTGTAGTATTTATACTTTTAAAAAGTTCAATATTCGAAGCTAGCTTCTGCGAGAGCTTAGGACAAAAGCGGTGACAATTGAGAGATAGAGAGTAATTGCCCCTAGTTTTTGAAAAACACTTTTTTGTGGTATTTATACTTTTAAAAAGTTCAATATTCGAAGCTAGCTTCTGCGAGAGCTTAGGACAAAAGCGGTGACAATTGAGAGATAGAGAGTAATTGCCCCTAGTTTTTGAAAATACCTTTTTGTAGTATTTATACTTTTAAAAAGTTCAATATTCGAAGCTAGCTTCTGCGAGAGCTTAGGACAAAAGCGGTGACAATTGAGAGATAGAGAGTAATTGCCCCTAGTTTTTGAAAATACCTTTTTGTAGTATTTATACTTTTAAAAAGTTCAATATTCGAAGCTAGCTTCTGCGAGAGCTTAGGACAAAAGCGGTGACAATTGAGAGATAGAGAGTAATTGCCCCTAGTTTTTGAAAAACACTTTTTTGTGGTATTTATACTTTTAAAAAGTTCAATATTCGAAGCTAGCTTCTGCGAGAGCTTAGGACAAAAGCGGTGACAATTGAGAGATAGAGAGTAATTGCCCCTAGTTTTTGAAAATACCTTTTTGTAGTATTTATACTTTTAAAAAGTTCAATATTCGAAGCTAGCTTCTGCGAGAGCTTAGGACAAAAGCGGTGACAATTGAGAGATAGAGAGTAATTGCCCCTAGTTTTTGAAAATACCTTTTTGTAGTATTTATACTTTTAAAAAGTTCAATATTCGAAGCTAGCTTCTGCGAGAGCTTAGGACAAAAGCGGTGACAATTGAGAGATAGAGAGTAATTGCCCCTAGTTTTTGAAAAATACTTTTTGTGGTATTTATACTTTTAAAAAGTTCAATATTCGAAGCTAGCTTCTGCGAGAGCTTAGGACAAAAGCGGTGACAATTGAGAGATAGAGAGTAATTGCCCCTAGTTTTTGAAAATACCTTTTTGTAGTATTTATACTTTTAAAAAGTTCAATATTCGAAGCTAGCTTCTGCGAGAGCTTAGGACAAAAGCGGTGACAATTGAGAGATAGAGAGTAATTGCCCCTAGTTTTTGAAAAACACTTTTTTGTGGTATTTATACTTTTAAAAAGTTCAATATTCGAAGCTAGCTTCTGCGAGAGCTTAGGACAAAAGCGGTGACAATTGAGAGATAGAGAGTAATTGCCCCTAGTTTTTGAAAATACCTTTTTGTAGTATTTATACTTTTAAAAAGTTCAATATTCGAAGCTAGCTTCTGCGAGAGCTTAGGACAAAAGCGGTGACAATTGAGAGATAGAGAGTAATTGCCCCTAGTTTTTGAAAAACACTTTTTTGTAGTATTTATACTTTTAAAAGTTCAATATTCGAAGCTAGCTTCTGCGAGAGCTTAGGACAAAAGCGGTGACAATTGAGAGATAGAGAGTAATTGCCCCTAGTTTTTGAAAATACCTTTTTGTAGTATTTATACTTTTAAAAAGTTCAATATTCGAAGCTAGCTTCTGCGAGAGCTTAGGACAAAAGCGGTGACAATTGAGAGATAGAGAGTAATTGCCCCTAGTTTTTGAAAATACCTTTTTGTAGTATTTATACTTTTAAAAAGTTCAATATTCGAAGCTAGCTTCTGCGAGAGCTTAGGACAAAAGCGGTGACAATTGAGAGATAGAGAGTAATTGCCCCTAGTTTTTGAAAATACCTTTTTGTAGTATTTATACTTTTAAAAAGTTCAATATTCGAAGCTAGCTTCTGCGAGAGCTTAGGACAAAAGCGGTGACAATTGAGAGATAGAGAGTAATTGCCCCTAGTTTTTAAAAACACTTTTTGTGGTATTTATACTTTTAAAAAGTTCAATATTCGAAGCTAGCTTCTGCGAGAGCTTAGGACAAAAGCGGTGACAATTGAGAGATAGAGAGTAATTGCCCCTAGTTTTTGAAAATACCTTTTTGTAGTATTTATACTTTTAAAAAGTTCAATATTCGAAGCTAGCTTCTGCGAGAGCTTAGGACAAAAGCGGTGACAATTGAGAGATAGAGAGTAATTGCCCCTAGTTTTTGAAAAACACTTTTTTGTGGTATTTATACTTTTAAAAAGTTCAATATTCGAAGCTAGCTTCTGCGAGAGCTTAGGACAAAAGCGGTGACAATTGAGAGATAGAGAGTAATTGCCCCTAGTTTTTGAAAATACCTTTTTGTAGTATTTATACTTTTAAAAAGTTCAATATTCGAAGCTAGCTTCTGCGAGAGCTTAGGACAAAAGCGGTGACAATTGAGAGATAGAGAGTAATTGCCCCTAGTTTTTGAAAAACACTTTTTTGTGGTATTTATACTTTTAAAAAGTTCAATATTCGAAGATAGCTTCTGCGAGAGCTTAGGACAAAAGCGGTGACAATTGAGAGATAGAGAGTAATTGCCCCTAGTTTTTGAAAATACCTTTTTGTAGTATTTATACTTTTAAAAAGTTCAATATTCGAAGCTAGCTTCTGCGAGAGCTTAGGACAAAAGCGGTGACAATTGAGAGATAGAGAGTAATTGCCCCTAGTTTTTGAAAATACCTTTTTGTAGTATTTATACTTTTAAAAAGTTCAATATTCGAAGCTAGCTTCTGCGAGAGCTTAGGACAAAAGCGGTGACAATTGAGAGATAGAGAGTAATTGCCCCTAGTTTTTGAAAATACCTTTTTGTAGTATTTATACTTTTAAAAAGTTCAATATTCGAAGCTAGCTTCTGCGAGAGCTTAGGACAAAAGCGGTGACAATTGAGAGATAGAGAGTAATTGCCCCTAGTTTTTGAAAAACACTTTTTGTGGTATTTATACTTTTAAAAAGTTCAATATTCGAAGCTAGCTTCTGCGAGAGCTTAGGACAAAAGCGGTGACAATTGAGAGATAGAGAGTAATTGCCCCTAGTTTTTGAAAATACCTTTTTGTAGTATTTATACTTTTAAAAAGTTCAATATTCGAAGCTAGCTTCTGCGAGAGCTTAGGACAAAAGCGGTGACAATTGAGAGATAGAGAGTAATTGCCCCTAGTTTTTGAAAAACACTTTTTTGTGGTATTTATACTTTTAAAAAGTTCAATATTCGAAGCTAGCTTCTGCGAGAGCTTAGGACAAAAGCGGTGACAATTGAGAGATAGAGAGTAATTGCCCCTAGTTTTTGAAAATACCTTTTTGTAGTATTTATACTTTTAAAAAGTTCAATATTCGAAGCTAGCTTCTGCGAGAGCTTAGGACAAAAGCGGTGACAATTGAGAGATAGAGAGTAATTGCCCCTAGTTTTTGAAAAACCTTTTTGTGGTATTTATACTTTTAAAAAGTTCAATATTCGAAGCTAGCTTCTGCGAGAGCTTAGGACAAAAGCGGTGACAATTGAGAGATAGAGAGTAATTGCCCCTAGTTTTTGAAAATACCTTTTTGTAGTATTTATACTTTTAAAAAGTTCAATATTCGAAGCTAGCTTCTGCGAGAGCTTAGGACAAAAGCGGTGACAATTGAGAGATAGAGAGTAATTGCCCCTAGTTTTTGAAAACACTTTTTGTGGTATTTATACTTTTAAAAAGTTCAATATTCGAAGCTAGCTTCTGCGAGAGCTTAGGACAAAAGCGGTGACAATTGAGAGATAGAGAGTAATTGCCCCTAGTTTTTGAAAATACCTTTTTGTAGTATTTATACTTTTAAAAAGTTCAATATTCGAAGCTAGCTTCTGCGAGAGCTTAGGACAAAAGCGGTGACAATTGAGAGATAGAGAGTAATTGCCCCTAGTTTTTGAAAACACTTTTTTGTAGTATTTATACTTTTAAAAAGTTCAATATTCGAAGCTAGCTTCTGCGAGAGCTTAGGACAAAAGCGGTGACAATTGAGAGATAGAGAGTAATTGCCCCTAGTTTTTGAAAATACCTTTTTGTAGTATTTATACTTTTAAAAAGTTCAATATTCGAAGCTAGCTTCTGCGAGAGCTTAGGACAAAAGCGGTGACAATTGAGAGATAGAGAGTAATTGCCCCTAGTTTTTGAAAAACACTTTTTTGTGGTATTTATACTTTTAAAAGTTCAATATTCGAAGCTAGCTTCTGCGATAGCTTAGGACAAAAGCGGTGACAATTGAGAGATAGAGAGTAATTGCCCCTAGTTTTTGAAAATACCTTTTTGTAGTATTTATACTTTTAAAAAGTTCAATATTCGAAGCTAGCTTCTGCGAGAGCTTAGGACAAAAGCGGTGACAATTGAGAGATAGAGAGTAATTGCCCTAGTTTTTGAAAATACCTTTTGTAGTATTTATACTTTTAAAAAGTTCAATATTCGAAGCTAGCTTCTGCGAGAGCTTAGGACAAAAGCGGTGACAATTGAGAGATAGAGATTAATTGCCCCCCTAGTTTTTGAAAATACTTTTTGTAGTAATCTTATACTTTTAAAAAGTTCAATATTCGAAGCTAGCTTCTGCGAGAGCTTAGGACAAAAGCGGTGACAATTGAGAGATAGAGAGTAATTGCCCCTAGTTTTTGAAAAACACTTTTTTGTGGTATTTATACTTTTAAAAAGTTCAATATTCGAAGCTAGCTTCTGCGAGAGCTTAGGACAAAAGCGGTGACAATTGAGAGATAGAGAGTAATTGCCCCTAGTTTTTGAAAATACCTTTTTGTAGTATTTATACTTTTAAAAAGTTCAATATTCGAAGCTAGCTTCTGCGAGAGCTTAGGACAAAAGCGGTGACAATTGAGAGATAGAGAGTAATTGCCCCTAGTTTTTGAAAAACACTTTTTGTGGTATTTATACTTTTAAAAGTTCAATATTCGAAGCTAGCTTCTGCGATAGCTTAGGACAAAAGCGGTGACAATTAAGAGATAGAGATTAATTGCCTCTAGTTTTTGAAAAACACTTTTTTGTGGTATTTATTCTTTTAAAAAGTTCAATATTCGAAGCTAGCTTCTGCGAGAGCTTAGGACAAAAGCGTGACAATTGAGATATAGAGAGTAATTGCCCCTAGTTTTTGAAAATACCTTTTTGTAGTATTTATACTTTTAAAAAGTTCAATATTCGAAGCTAGCTTCTGCGAGAGCTTAGGACAAAAGCGGTGACAATTGAGAGATAGAGAGTAATTGCCCCTAGTTTTTGAAAAACACTTTTTTGTGGTATTTATACTTTTAAAAAGTTCAATATTCGAAGCTAGCTTCTGCGAGAGCTTAGGACAAAAGCGGTGACAATTGAGAGATAGAGAGTAATTGCCCCTAGTTTTGAAAATACCTTTTTGTAGTATTTATACTTTTAAAAAGTTCAATATTCGAAGCTAGCTTCTGCGAGAGCTTAGGACAAAAGCGGTGACAATTGAGAGATAGAGAGTAATTGCCCCTAGTTTTTGAAAAACCTTTTTGTGGTATTTATACTTTTAAAAGTTCAATATTCGAAGCTAGCTTCTGCGATAGCTTAGGACAAAAGCGGTGACAATTGAGAGATAGAGAGTAATTGCCCCTAGTTTATGAAAATACCTTTTTGTAGTATTTATACTTTTAAAAAGTTCAATATTCGAAGCTAGCTTCTGCGAGAGCTTAGGACAAAAGCGGTGACAATTGAGAGATAGAGAGTAATTGCCCCTAGTTTTTGAAAATACCTTTTTGTAGTATTTATACTTTTAAAAAGTTCAATATTCGAAGCTAGCTTCTGCGAGAGCTTAGGACAAAAGCGGTGACAATTGAGAGATAGAGAGTAATTGCCCCTAGTTTTTGAAAATACCTTTTTGTAGTATTTATACTTTTAAAAAGTTCAATATTCGAAGCTAGCTTCTGCGAGAGCTTAGGACAAAAGCGGTGACAATTGAGAGATAGAGAGTAATTGCCCCTAGTTTTTGAAAAACCTTTTTGTGGTATTTATACTTTTAAAAAGTTCAATATTCGAAGCTAGCTTCTGCGAGAGCTTAGGACAAAAGCGGTGACAATTGAGAGATAGAGAGTAATTGCCCCTAGTTTTTGAAAATACCTTTTTGTAGTATTTATACTTTTAAAAAGTTCAATATTCGAAGCTAGCTTCTGCGAGAGCTTAGGACAAAAGCGGTGACAATTGAGAGATAGAGAGTAATTGCCCCTAGTTTTTGAAAAACACTTTTTTGTGGTATTTATACTTTTAAAAAGTTCAATATTCGAAGCTAGCTTCTGCGAGAGCTTAGGACAAAAGCGGTGACAATTGAGAGATAGAGAGTAATTGCCCCTAGTTTTTGAAAATACCTTTTTGTAGTATTTATACTTTTAAAAAGTTCAATATTCGAAGCTAGCTTCTGCGAGAGCTTAGGACAAAAGCGGTGACAATTGAGAGATAGAGAGTAATTGCCCCTAGTTTTTGAAAATACCTTTTTTGTAGTATTTATACTTTTAAAAAGTTCAATATTCGAAGCTAGCTTCTGCGAGAGCTTAGGACAAAAGCGGTGACAATTGAGAGATAGAGAGTAATTGCCCCTAGTTTTTGAAAATACCTTTTTGTAGTATTTATACTTTTAAAAAGTTCAATATTCGAAGCTAGCTTCTGCGAGAGCTTAGGACAAAAGCGGTGACAATTGAGAGATAGAGAGTAATTGCCCCTAGTTTTTGAAAATACCTTTTTGTAGTATTTATACTTTTAAAAAGTTCAATATTCGAAGCTAGCTTCTGCGAGAGCTTAGGACAAAAGCGGTGACAATTGAGAGATAGAGAGTAATTGCCCCTAGTTTTTGAAAATACCTTTTTGTAGTATTTATACTTTTAAAAAGTTCAATATTCGAAGCTAGCTTCTGCGAGAGCTTAGGACAAAAGCGGTGACAATTGAGAGATAGAGAGTAATTGCCCCTAGTTTTTTGAAAATACCTTTTTGTAGTATTTATACTTTTAAAAAGTTCAATATTCGAAGCTAGCTTCTGCGAGAGCTTAGGACAAAAGCGGTGACAATTGAGAGATAGAGAGTAATTGCCCCTAGTTTTTGAAAATACCTTTTTGTAGTATTTATACTTTTAAAAAGTTCAATATTCGAAGCTAGCTTCTGCGAGAGCTTAGGACAAAAGCGGTGACAATTGAGAGATAGAGAGTAATTGCCCCTAGTTTTTGAAAAACACTTTTTGTGGTATTTATACTTTTAAAAAGTTCAATATTCGAAGCTAGCTTCTGCGAGAGCTTAGGACAAAAGCGGTGACAATTGAGAGATAGAGAGTAATTGCCCCTAGTTTTTGAAAATACCTTTTTGTAGTATTTATACTTTTAAAAAGTTCAATATTCGAAGCTAGCTTCTGCGAGAGCTTAGGACAAAAGCGGTGACAATTGAGAGATAGAGAGTAATTGCCCCTAGTTTTTGAAAAACCTTTTTGTGGTATTTATACTTTTAAAAAGTTCAATATTCGAAGCTAGCTTCTGCGAGAGCTTAGGACAAAAGCGGTGACAATTGAGAGATAGAGAGTAATTGCCCCTAGTTTTTGAAAATACCTTTTTGTAGTATTTATACTTTTAAAAAGTTCAATATTCGAAGCTAGCTTCTGCGAGAGCTTAGGACAAAAGCGGTGACAATTGAGAGATAGAGAGTAATTGCCCCTAGTTTTTGAAAAACACTTTTTTGTAGTATTTATACTTTTAAAAAGTTCAATATTCGAAGCTAGCTTCTGCGAGAGCTTAGGACAAAAGCGGTGACAATTGAGAGATAGAGAGTAATTGCCCCTAGTTTTTGAAAATACCTTTTTGTAGTATTTATACTTTTAAAAAGTTCAATATTCGAAGCTAGCTTCTGCGAGAGCTTAGGACAAAAGCGGTGACAATTGAGAGATAGAGAGTAATTGCCCCTAGTTTTTGAAAATACCTTTTTGTAGTATTTATACTTTTAAAAAGTTCAATATTCGAAGCTAGCTTCTGCGAGAGCTTAGGACAAAAGCGGTGACAATTGAGAGATAGAGAGTAATTGCCCCTAGTTTTTGAAAATACCTTTTTGTGGTATTTATACTTTTAAAAAGTTCAATATTCGAAGCTAGCTTCTGCGAGAGCTTAGGACAAAAGCGGTGACAATTGAGAGATAGAGAGTAATTGCCCCTAGTTTTTGAAAATACCTTTTTGTAGTATTTATACTTTTAAAAAGTTCAATATTCGAAGCTAGCTTCTGCGAGAGCTTAGGACAAAAGCGGTGACAATTGAGAGATAGAGAGTAATTGCCCCTAGTTTTTGAAAAACCTTTTTGTGGTATTTATACTTTTAAAAAGTTCAATATTCGAAGCTAGCTTCTGCGAGAGCTTAGGACAAAAGCGGTGACAATTGAGAGATAGAGAGTAATTGCCCCTAGTTTTTGAAAATACCTTTTTGTAGTATTTATACTTTTAAAAAGTTCAATATTCGAAGCTAGCTTCTGCGAGAGCTTAGGACAAAAGCGGTGACAATTGAGAGATAGAGAGTAATTGCCCCTAGTTTTTGAAAAACCTTTTTGTAGTATTTATACTTTTAAAAAGTTCAATATTCGAAGCTAGCTTCTGCGAGAGCTTAGGACAAAAGCGGTGACAATTGAGAGATAGAGAGTAATTGCCCCTAGTTTTTGAAAATACCTTTTTGTAGTATTTATACTTTTAAAAAGTTCAATATTCGAAGCTAGCTTCTGCGAGAGCTTAGGACAAAAGCGGTGACAATTGAGAGATAGAGAGTAATTGCCCCTAGTTTTTGAAAATACCTTTTTGTAGTATTTATACTTTTAAAAAGTTCAATATTCGAAGCTAGCTTCTGCGAGAGCTTAGGACAAAAGCGGTGACAATTGAGAGATAGAGAGTAATTGCCCCTAGTTTTTGAAAATACCTTTTTGTAGTATTTATACTTTTAAAAAGTTCAATATTCGAAGCTAGCTTCTGCGAGAGCTTAGGACAAAAGCGGTGACAATTGAGAGATAGAGAGTAATTGCCCCTAGTTTTTGAAAATACCTTTTTGTGTATTTATACTTTTAAAAAGTTCAATATTCGAAGCTAGCTTCTGCGAGAGCTTAGGACAAAAGCGGTGACAATTGAGAGATAGAGAGTAATTGCCCCTAGTTTTTGAAAATACCTTTTTGTAGTATTTATACTTTTAAAAAGTTCAATATTCGAAGCTAGCTTCTGCGAGAGCTTAGGACAAAAGCGGTGACAATTGAGAGATAGAGAGTAATTGCCCCTAGTTTTTGAAAAACACTTTTTGTGGTATTTATACTTTTAAAAAGTTCAATATTCGAAGCTAGCTTCTGCGAGAGCTTAGGACAAAAGCGGTGACAATTGAGAGATAGAGAGTAATTGCCCCTAGTTTTTGAAAATACCTTTTTGTAGTATTTATACTTTTAAAAAGTTCAATATTCGAAGCTAGCTTCTGCGAGAGCTTAGGACAAAAGCGGTGACAATTGAGAGATAGAGAGTAATTGCCCCTAGTTTTTGAAAATACCTTTTTGTAGTATTTATACTTTTAAAAAGTTCAATATTCGAAGCTAGCTTCTGCGAGAGCTTAGGACAAAAGCGGTGACAATTGAGAGATAGAGAGTAATTGCCCCTAGTTTTTGAAAATACCTTTTTGTAGTATTTATACTTTTAAAAAGTTCAATATTCGAAGCTAGCTTCTGCGAGAGCTTAGGACAAAAGCGGTGACAATTGAGAGATAGAGAGTAATTGCCCCTAGTTTTTGAAAATACCTTTTTGTAGTATTTATACTTTTAAAAAGTTCAATATTCGAAGCTAGCTTCTGCGAGAGCTTAGGACAAAAGCGGTGACAATTGAGAGATAGAGAGTAATTGCCCCTAGTTTTTGAAAATACCTTTTTGTAGTATTTATACTTTTAAAAAGTTCAATATTCGAAGCTAGCTTCTGCGAGAGCTTAGGACAAAAGCGGTGACAATTGAGAGATAGAGAGTAATTGCCCCTAGTTTTTGAAAATACCTTTTTGTAGTATTTATACTTTTAAAAAGTTCAATATTCGAAGCTAGCTTCTGCGAGAGCTTAGGACAAAAGCGGTGACAATTGAGAGATAGAGAGTAATTGCCCCTAGTTTTTGAAAATACCTTTTTGTAGTATTTATACTTTTAAAAAGTTCAATATTCGAAGCTAGCTTCTGCGAGAGCTTAGGACAAAAGCGGTGACAATTGAGAGATAGAGAGTAATTGCCCCTAGTTTTTGAAAATACCTTTTTGTAGTATTTATACTTTTAAAAAGTTCAATATTCGAAGCTAGCTTCTGCGAGAGCTTAGGACAAAAGCGGTGACAATTGAGAGATAGAGAGTAATTGCCCCTAGTTTTTGAAAATACCTTTTTGTAGTATTTATACTTTTAAAAGTTCAATATTCGAAGCTAGCTTCTGCGAGAGCTTAGGACAAAAGCGGTGACAATTGAGAGATAGAGAGTAATTGCCCCTAGTTTTTGAAAATACCTTTTTGTAGTATTTATACTTTTAAAAAGTTCAATATTCGAAGCTAGCTTCTGCGAGAGCTTAGGACAAAAGCGGTGACAATTGAGAGATAGAGAGTAATTGCCCCTAGTTTTTGAAAATACCTTTTTGTAGTATTTATACTTTTAAAAAGTTCAATATTCGAAGCTAGCTTCTGCGAGAGCTTAGGACAAAAGCGGTGACAATTGAGAGATAGAGAGTAATTGCCCCTAGTTTTTGAAAATACCTTTTTGTAGTATTTATACTTTTAAAAAGTTCAATATTCGAAGCTAGCTTCTGCGAGAGCTTAGGACAAAAGCGGTGACAATTGAGAGATAGAGAGTAATTGCCCCTAGTTTTTGAAAATACCTTTTTGTAGTATTTATACTTTTAAAAAGTTCAATATTCGAAGCTAGCTTCTGCGAGAGCTTAGGACAAAAGCGGTGACAATTGAGAGATAGAGAGTAATTGCCCCTAGTTTTTGAAAAACACTTTTTGTGGTATTTATACTTTTAAAAAGTTCAATATTCGAAGCTAGCTTCTGCGAGAGCTTAGGACAAAAGCGGTGACAATTGAGAGATAGAGAGTAATTGCCCCTAGTTTTTGAAAATACCTTTTTGTAGTATTTATACTTTTAAAAAGTTCAATATTCGAAGCTAGCTTCTGCGAGAGCTTAGGACAAAAGCGGTGACAATTGAGAGATAGAGAGTAATTGCCCCTAGTTTTTGAAAATACCTTTTTGTAGTATTTATACTTTTAAAAAGTTCAATATTCGAAGCTAGCTTCTGCGAGAGCTTAGGACAAAAGCGGTGACAATTGAGAGATAGAGAGTAATTGCCCCTAGTTTTTGAAAATACCTTTTTGTAGTATTTATACTTTTAAAAAGTTCAATATTCGAAGCTAGCTTCTGCGAGAGCTTAGGACAAAAGCGGTGACAATTGAGAGATAGAGAGTAATTGCCCCTAGTTTTTGAAAATACCTTTTTGTAGTATTTATACTTTTAAAAAGTTCAATATTCGAAGCTAGCTTCTGCGAGAGCTTAGGACAAAAGCGGTGACAATTGAGAGATAGAGAGTAATTGCCCCTAGTTTTTGAAAATACCTTTTTGTAGTATTTATACTTTTAAAAAGTTCAATATTCGAAGCTAGCTTCTGCGAGAGCTTAGGACAAAAGCGGTGACAATTGAGAGATAGAGAGTAATTGCCCCTAGTTTTTGAAAATACCTTTTTGTAGTATTTATACTTTTAAAAAGTTCAATATTCGAAGCTAGCTTCTGCGAGAGCTTAGGACAAAAGCGGTGACAATTGAGAGATAGAGAGTAATTGCCCCTAGTTTTTGAAAATACCTTTTTGTAGTATTTATACTTTTAAAAAGTTCAATATTCGAAGCTAGCTTCTGCGAGAGCTTAGGACAAAAGCGGTGACAATTGAGAGATAGAGAGTAATTGCCCCTAGTTTTTGAAAATACCTTTTTGTAGTATTTATACTTTTAAAAAGTTCAATATTCGAAGCTAGCTTCTGCGAGAGCTTAGGACAAAAGCGGTGACAATTGAGAGATAGAGAGTAATTGCCCCTAGTTTTTGAAAACACTTTTTTGTGGTATTTATACTTTTAAAAAGTTCAATATTCGAAGCTAGCTTCTGCGAGAGCTTAGGACAAAAGCGGTGACAATTGAGAGATAGAGAGTAATTGCCCCTAGTTTTTGAAAATACCTTTTTGTAGTATTTATACTTTTAAAAAGTTCAATATTCGAAGCTAGCTTCTGCGAGAGCTTAGGACAAAAGCGGTGACAATTGAGAGATAGAGAGTAATTGCCCCTAGTTTTTGAAAATACCTTTTTGTAGTATTTATACTTTTAAAAAGTTCAATATTCGAAGCTAGCTTCTGCGAGAGCTTAGGACAAAAGCGGTGACAATTGAGAGATAGAGAGTAATTGCCCCTAGTTTTTGAAAATACCTTTTTGTAGTATTTATACTTTTAAAAAGTTCAATATTCGAAGCTAGCTTCTGCGAGAGCTTAGGACAAAAGCGGTGACAATTGAGAGATAGAGAGTAATTGCCCCTAGTTTTTGAAAATACCTTTTTGTAGTATTTATACTTTTAAAAAGTTCAATATTCGAAGCTAGCTTCTGCGAGAGCTTAGGACAAAAGCGGTGACAATTGAGAGATAGAGAGTAATTGCCCCTAGTTTTTGAAAATACCTTTTTGTAGTATTTATACTTTTAAAAAGTTCAATATTCGAAGCTAGCTTCTGCGAGAGCTTAGGACAAAAGCGGTGACAATTGAGAGATAGAGAGTAATTGCCCCTAGTTTTTGAAAATACCTTTTTGTAGTATTTATACTTTTAAAAAGTTCAATATTCGAAGCTAGCTTCTGCGAGAGCTTAGGACAAAAGCGGTGACAATTGAGAGATAGAGAGTAATTGCCCCTAGTTTTTGAAAATACCTTTTTGTAGTATTTATACTTTTAAAAAGTTCAATATTCGAAGCTAGCTTCTGCGAGAGCTTAGGACAAAAGCGGTGACAATTGAGAGATAGAGAGTAATTGCCCCTAGTTTTTGAAAATACCTTTTTGTAGTATTTATACTTTTAAAAAGTTCAATATTCGAAGCTAGCTTCTGCGAGAGCTTAGGACAAAAGCGGTGACAATTGAGAGATAGAGAGTAATTGCCCCTAGTTTTTGAAAACACTTTTTGTAGTATTTATACTTTTAAAAAGTTCAATATTCGAAGCTAGCTTCTGCGAGAGCTTAGGACAAAAGCGGTGACAATTGAGAGATAGAGAGTAATTGCCCCTAGTTTTTGAAAATACCTTTTTGTAGTATTTATACTTTTAAAAAGTTCAATATTCGAAGCTAGCTTCTGCGAGAGCTTAGGACAAAAGCGGTGACAATTGAGAGATAGAGAGTAATTGCCCCTAGTTTTTGAAAACACCTTTTTGTAGTATTTATACTTTTAAAAAGTTCAATATTCGAAGCTAGCTTCTGCGAGAGCTTAGGACAAAAGCGGTGACAATTGAGAGATAGAGAGTAATTGCCCCTAGTTTTTGAAAATACCTTTTTGTAGTATTTATACTTTTAAAAAGTTCAATATTCGAAGCTAGCTTCTGCGAGAGCTTAGGACAAAAGCGGTGACAATTGAGAGATAGAGAGTAATTGCCCCTAGTTTTTGAAAATACCTTTTTTGTAGTATTTATACTTTTAAAAAGTTCAATATTCGAAGCTAGCTTCTGCGAGAGCTTAGGACAAAAGCGGTGACAATTGAGAGATAGAGAGTAATTGCCCCTAGTTTTTGAAAATACCTTTTTGTAGTATTTATACTTTTAAAAAGTTCAATATTCGAAGCTAGCTTCTGCGAGAGCTTAGGACAAAAGCGGTGACAATTGAGAGATAGAGAGTAATTGCCCCTAGTTTTTGAAAATACCTTTTTGTAGTATTTATACTTTTAAAAAGTTCAATATTCGAAGCTAGCTTCTGCGAGAGCTTAGGACAAAAGCGGTGACAATTGAGAGATAGAGAGTAATTGCCCCTAGTTTTTGAAAATACCTTTTTGTAGTATTTATACTTTTAAAAAGTTCAATATTCGAAGCTAGCTTCTGCGAGAGCTTAGGACAAAAGCGGTGACAATTGAGAGATAGAGAGTAATTGCCCCTAGTTTTTGAAAAACACTTTTTGTAGTATTTATACTTTTAAAAAGTTCAATATTCGAAGCTAGCTTCTGCGAGAGCTTAGGACAAAAGCGGTGACAATTGAGAGATAGAGAGTAATTGCCCCTAGTTTTTGAAAATACCTTTTTGTAGTATTTATACTTTTAAAAAGTTCAATATTCGAAGCTAGCTTCTGCGAGAGCTTAGGACAAAAGCGGTGACAATTGAGAGATAGAGAGTAATTGCCCCTAGTTTTTGAAAAACACTTTTTGTGGTATTTATACTTTTAAAAAGTTCAATATTCGAAGCTAGCTTCTGCGAGAGCTTAGGACAAAAGCGGTGACAATTGAGAGATAGAGAGTAATTGCCCCTAGTTTTTGAAAATACCTTTTTGTAGTATTTATACTTTTAAAAAGTTCAATATTCGAAGCTAGCTTCTGCGAGAGCTTAGGACAAAAGCGGTGACAATTGAGAGATAGAGAGTAATTGCCCCTAGTTTTTGAAAATACCTTTTTGTAGTATTTATACTTTTAAAAAGTTCAATATTCGAAGCTAGCTTCTGCGAGAGCTTAGGACAAAAGCGGTGACAATTGAGAGATAGAGAGTAATTGCCCCTAGTTTTTGAAAATACCTTTTTGTAGTATTTATACTTTTAAAAAGTTCAATATTCGAAGCTAGCTTCTGCGAGAGCTTAGGACAAAAGCGGTGACAATTGAGAGATAGAGAGTAATTGCCCCTAGTTTTTGAAAATACCTTTTTGTAGTATTTATACTTTTAAAAAGTTCAATATTCGAAGCTAGCTTCTGCGAGAGCTTAGGACAAAAGCGGTGACAATTGAGAGATAGAGAGTAATTGCCCCTAGTTTTTGAAAATACCTTTTTGTAGTATTTATACTTTTAAAAAGTTCAATATTCGAAGCTAGCTTCTGCGAGAGCTTAGGACAAAAGCGGTGACAATTGAGAGATAGAGAGTAATTGCCCCTAGTTTTTGAAAATACCTTTTTGTAGTATTTATACTTTTAAAAAGTTCAATATTCGAAGCTAGCTTCTGCGAGAGCTTAGGACAAAAGCGGTGACAATTGAGAGATAGAGAGTAATTGCCCCTAGTTTTTGAAAATACCTTTTTGTAGTATTTATACTTTTAAAAAGTTCAATATTCGAAGCTAGCTTCTGCGAGAGCTTAGGACAAAAGCGGTGACAATTGAGAGATAGAGAGTAATTGCCCCTAGTTTTTGAAAATACCTTTTTGTAGTATTTATACTTTTAAAAAGTTCAATATTCGAAGCTAGCTTCTGCGAGAGCTTAGGACAAAAGCGGTGACAATTGAGAGATAGAGAGTAATTGCCCCTAGTTTTTGAAAATACCTTTTTGTAGTATTTATACTTTTAAAAAGTTCAATATTCGAAGCTAGCTTCTGCGAGAGCTTAGGACAAAAGCGGTGACAATTGAGAGATAGAGAGTAATTGCCCCTAGTTTTTGAAAATACCTTTTTGTAGTATTTATACTTTTAAAAAGTTCAATATTCGAAGCTAGCTTCTGCGAGAGCTTAGGACAAAAGCGGTGACAATTGAGAGATAGAGAGTAATTGCCCCTAGTTTTTGAAAATACCTTTTTGTAGTATTTATACTTTTAAAAAGTTCAATATTCGAAGCTAGCTTCTGCGAGAGCTTAGGACAAAAGCGGTGACAATTGAGAGATAGAGAGTAATTGCCCCTAGTTTTTGAAAATACCTTTTTGTAGTATTTATACTTTTAAAAAGTTCAATATTCGAAGCTAGCTTCTGCGAGAGCTTAGGACAAAAGCGGTGACAATTGAGAGATAGAGAGTAATTGCCCCTAGTTTTTGAAAATACCTTTTTGTAGTATTTATACTTTTAAAAAGTTCAATATTCGAAGCTAGCTTCTGCGAGAGCTTAGGACAAAAGCGGTGACAATTGAGAGATAGAGAGTAATTGCCCCTAGTTTTTGAAAATACCTTTTTGTAGTATTTATACTTTTAAAAAGTTCAATATTCGAAGCTAGCTTCTGCGAGAGCTTAGGACAAAAGCGGTGACAATTGAGAGATAGAGAGTAATTGCCCCTAGTTTTTGAAAATACCTTTTTGTAGTATTTATACTTTTAAAAAGTTCAATATTCGAAGCTAGCTTCTGCGAGAGCTTAGGACAAAAGCGGTGACAATTGAGAGATAGAGAGTAATTGCCCCTAGTTTTTGAAAATACCTTTTTGTAGTATTTATACTTTTAAAAAGTTCAATATTCGAAGCTAGCTTCTGCGAGAGCTTAGGACAAAAGCGGTGACAATTGAGAGATAGAGAGTAATTGCCCCTAGTTTTTAAAAACACTTTTTTGTGGTATTTATACTTTTAAAAAGTTCAATATTCGAAGCTAGCTTCTGCGAGAGCTTAGGACAAAAGCGGTGACAATTGAGAGATAGAGAGTAATTGCCCCTAGTTTTTGAAAATACCTTTTTGTAGTATTTATACTTTTAAAAAGTTCAATATTCGAAGCTAGCTTCTGCGAGAGCTTAGGACAAAAGCGGTGACAATTGAGAGATAGAGAGTAATTGCCCCTAGTTTTTGAAAATACCTTTTTGTAGTATTTATACTTTTAAAAAGTTCAATATTCGAAGCTAGCTTCTGCGAGAGCTTAGGACAAAAGCGGTGACAATTGAGAGATAGAGAGTAATTGCCCCTAGTTTTTGAAAATACCTTTTTGTAGTATTTATACTTTTAAAAAGTTCAATATTCGAAGCTAGCTTCTGCGAGAGCTTAGGACAAAAGCGGTGACAATTGAGAGATAGAGAGTAATTGCCCCTAGTTTTTGAAAATACCTTTTTGTAGTATTTATACTTTTAAAAAGTTCAATATTCGAAGCTAGCTTCTGCGAGAGCTTAGGACAAAAGCGGTGACAATTGAGAGATAGAGAGTAATTGCCCCTAGTTTTTGAAAATACCTTTTTGTAGTATTTATACTTTTAAAAAGTTCAATATTCGAAGCTAGCTTCTGCGAGAGCTTAGGACAAAAGCGGTGACAATTGAGAGATAGAGAGTAATTGCCCCTAGTTTTTGAAAATACCTTTTTGTAGTATTTATACTTTTAAAAAGTTCAATATTCGAAGCTAGCTTCTGCGAGAGCTTAGGACAAAAGCGGTGACAATTGAGAGATAGAGAGTAATTGCCCCTAGTTTTTGAAAATACCTTTTTGTAGTATTTATACTTTTAAAAAGTTCAATATTCGAAGCTAGCTTCTGCGAGAGCTTAGGACAAAAGCGGTGACAATTGAGAGATAGAGAGTAATTGCCCCTAGTTTTTGAAAATACCTTTTTGTAGTATTTATACTTTTAAAAAGTTCAATATTCGAAGCTAGCTTCTGCGAGAGCTTAGGACAAAAGCGGTGACAATTGAGAGATAGAGAGTAATTGCCCACTAGTTTTTGAAAATACCTTTTTGTAGTATTTATACTTTTAAAAAGTTCAATATTCGAAGCTAGCTTCTGCGAGAGCTTAGGACAAAAGCGGTGACAATTGAGAGATAGAGAGTAATTGCCCCTAGTTTTTGAAAATACCTTTTTGTAGTATTTATACTTTTAAAAAGTTCAATATTCGAAGCTAGCTTCTGCGAGAGCTTAGGACAAAAGCGGTGACAATTGAGAGATAGAGAGTAATTGCCCCTAGTTTTTGAAAACCTTTTTGTAGTATTTATACTTTTAAAAAGTTCAATATTCGAAGCTAGCTTCTGCGAGAGCTTAGGACAAAAGCGGTGACAATTGAGAGATAGAGAGTAATTGCCCCTAGTTTTTGAAAATACCTTTTTGTAGTATTTATACTTTTAAAAAGTTCAATATTCGAAGCTAGCTTCTGCGAGAGCTTAGGACAAAAGCGGTGACAATTGAGAGATAGAGAGTAATTGCCCCTAGTTTTTGAAAAACACTTTTTTGTGGTATTTATACTTTTAAAAAGTTCAATATTCGAAGCTAGCTTCTGCGAGAGCTTAGGACAAAAGCGGTGACAATTGAGAGATAGAGAGTAATTGCCCCTAGTTTTTGAAAATACCTTTTTGTAGTATTTATACTTTTAAAAAGTTCAATATTCGAAGCTAGCTTCTGCGAGAGCTTAGGACAAAAGCGGTGACAATTGAGAGATAGAGAGTAATTGCCCCTAGTTTTTGAAAATACCTTTTTGTAGTATTTATACTTTTAAAAAGTTCAATATTCGAAGCTAGCTTCTGCGAGAGCTTAGGACAAAAGCGGTGACAATTGAGAGATAGAGAGTAATTGCCCCTAGTTTTTGAAAATACCTTTTTGTAGTATTTATACTTTTAAAAAGTTCAATATTCGAAGCTAGCTTCTGCGAGAGCTTAGGACAAAAGCGGTGACAATTGAGAGATAGAGAGTAATTGCCCCTAGTTTTTGAAAATACCTTTTTGTAGTATTTATACTTTTAAAAAGTTCAATATTCGAAGCTAGCTTCTGCGAGAGCTTAGGACAAAAGCGGTGACAATTGAGAGATAGAGAGTAATTGCCCCTAGTTTTTGAAAATACCTTTTTGTGGTATTTATACTTTTAAAAAGTTCAATATTCGAAGCTAGCTTCTGCGAGAGCTTAGGACAAAAGCGGTGACAATTGAGAGATAGAGAGTAATTGCCCCTAGTTTTTGAAAATACCTTTTTGTAGTATTTATACTTTTAAAAAGTTCAATATTCGAAGCTAGCTTCTGCGAGAGCTTAGGACAAAAGCGGTGACAATTGAGAGATAGAGAGTAATTGCCCCTAGTTTTTGAAAATACCTTTTTGTAGTATTTATACTTTTAAAAAGTTCAATATTCGAAGCTAGCTTCTGCGAGAGCTTAGGACAAAAGCGGTGACAATTGAGAGATAGAGAGTAATTGCCCCTAGTTTTTGAAAATACCTTTTTGTAGTATTTATACTTTTAAAAAGTTCAATATTCGAAGCTAGCTTCTGCGAGAGCTTAGGACAAAAGCGGTGACAATTGAGAGATAGAGAGTAATTGCCCCTAGTTTTTGAAAATACCTTTTTGTGGTATTTATACTTTTAAAAAGTTCAATATTCGAAGCTAGCTTCTGCGAGAGCTTAGGACAAAAGCGGTGACAATTGAGAGATAGAGAGTAATTGCCCCTAGTTTTTGAAAATACCTTTTTGTAGTATTTATACTTTTAAAAAGTTCAATATTCGAAGCTAGCTTCTGCGAGAGCTTAGGACAAAAGCGGTGACAATTGAGAGATAGAGAGTAATTGCCCCTAGTTTTTGAAAACCTTTTGTGTATACTTTTAAAAAGTTCAATATTCGAAGCTAGCTTCTGCGAGAGCTTAGGACAAAAGCGGTGACAATTGAGAGATAGAGAGTAATTGCCCCTAGTTTTTGAAAATACCTTTTTGTAGTATTTATACTTTTAAAAAGTTCAATATTCGAAGCTAGCTTCTGCGAGAGCTTAGGACAAAAGCGGTGACAATTGAGAGATAGAGAGTAATTGCCCCTAGTTTTTGAAAATACCTTTTTGTAGTATTTATACTTTTAAAAAGTTCAATATTCGAAGCTAGCTTCTGCGAGAGCTTAGGACAAAAGCGGTGACAATTGAGAGATAGAGAGTAATTGCCCCTAGTTTTTTGAAAATACCTTTTTTGTAGTATTTATACTTTTAAAAAGTTCAATATTCGAAGCTAGCTTCTGCGAGAGCTTAGGACAAAAGCGGTGACAATTGAGAGATAGAGAGTAATTGCCCCTAGTTTTTGAAAATACCTTTTTGTAGTATTTATACTTTTAAAAAGTTCAATATTCGAAGCTAGCTTCTGCGAGAGCTTAGGACAAAAGCGGTGACAATTGAGAGATAGAGAGTAATTGCCCCTAGTTTTTGAAAATACCTTTTTTGTAGTATTTATACTTTTAAAAAGTTCAATATTCGAAGCTAGCTTCTGCGAGAGCTTAGGACAAAAGCGGTGACAATTGAGAGATAGAGAGTAATTGCCCCTAGTTTTTGAAAATCCTTTTTGTAGTATTTATACTTTTAAAAAGTTCAATATTCGAAGCTAGCTTCTGCGAGAGCTTAGGACAAAAGCGGTGACAATTGAGAGATAGAGAGTAATTGCCCCTAGTTTTTGAAAATACCTTTTTGTAGTATTTATACTTTTAAAAAGTTCAATATTCGAAGCTAGCTTCTGCGAGAGCTTAGGACAAAAGCGGTGACAATTGAGAGATAGAGAGTAATTGCCCCTAGTTTTTAAAAACACTTTTTTGTGGTATTTATACTTTTAAAAAGTTCAATATTCGAAGCTAGCTTCTGCGAGAGCTTAGGACAAAAGCGGTGACAATTGAGAGATAGAGAGTAATTGCCCCTAGTTTTTGAAAATACCTTTTTGTAGTATTTATACTTTTAAAAAGTTCAATATTCGAAGCTAGCTTCTGCGAGAGCTTAGGACAAAAGCGGTGACAATTGAGAGATAGAGAGTAATTGCCCCTAGTTTTTGAAAATACCTTTTTGTAGTATTTATACTTTTAAAAAGTTCAATATTCGAAGCTAGCTTCTGCGAGAGCTTAGGACAAAAGCGGTGACAATTGAGAGATAGAGAGTAATTGCCCCTAGTTTTTGAAAATACCTTTTTGTAGTATTTATACTTTTAAAAAGTTCAATATTCGAAGCTAGCTTCTGCGAGAGCTTAGGACAAAAGCGGTGACAATTGAGAGATAGAGAGTAATTGCCCCTAGTTTTTGAAAATACCTTTTTGTAGTATTTATACTTTTAAAAAGTTCAATATTCGAAGCTAGCTTCTGCGAGAGCTTAGGACAAAAGCGGTGACAATTGAGAGATAGAGAGTAATTGCCCCTAGTTTTTGAAAATACCTTTTTGTAGTATTTATACTTTTAAAAAGTTCAATATTCGAAGCTAGCTTCTGCGAGAGCTTAGGACAAAAGCGGTGACAATTGAGAGATAGAGAGTAATTGCCCCTAGTTTTTGAAAATACCTTTTTGTAGTATTTATACTTTTAAAAAGTTCAATATTCGAAGCTAGCTTCTGCGAGAGCTTAGGACAAAAGCGGTGACAATTGAGAGATAGAGAGTAATTGCCCCTAGTTTTTGAAAATACCTTTTTGTAGTATTTATACTTTTAAAAAGTTCAATATTCGAAGCTAGCTTCTGCGAGAGCTTAGGACAAAAGCGGTGACAATTGAGAGATAGAGAGTAATTGCCCCTAGTTTTTGAAAATACCTTTTTGTAGTATTTATACTTTTAAAAAGTTCAATATTCGAAGCTAGCTTCTGCGAGAGCTTAGGACAAAAGCGGTGACAATTGAGAGATAGAGAGTAATTGCCCCTAGTTTTTGAAAATACCTTTTTGTAGTATTTATACTTTTAAAAAGTTCAATATTCGAAGCTAGCTTCTGCGAGAGCTTAGGACAAAAGCGGTGACAATTGAGAGATAGAGAGTAATTGCCAACTAGTTTTTGAAACATAACTTTTTGTGATATTTTACTTTTAAAAAGTTCAATATTCGAAGCTAGCTTCTGCGAGAGCTTAGGACAAAAGCGGTGACAATTGAGAGATAGAGAGTAATTGCCCACTAGTTTTTGAAAATACCTTTTTGTAGTATTTATACTTTTAAAAAGTTCAATATTCGAAGCTAGCTTCTGCGAGAGCTTAGGACAAAAGCGGTGACAATTGAGAGATAGAGAGTAATTGCCCACTAGTTTTTGAAAATACCTTTTTGTAGTATTTATACTTTTAAAAAGTTCAATATTCGAAGCTAGCTTCTGCGAGAGCTTAGGACAAAAGCGGTGACAATTGAGAGATAGAGAGTAATTGCCCCTAGTTTTTGAAAATACCTTTTTGTAGTATTTATACTTTTAAAAAGTTCAATATTCGAAGCTAGCTTCTGCGAGAGCTTAGGACAAAAGCGGTGACAATTGAGAGATAGAGAGTAATTGCCCCTAGTTTTTGAAAATACCTTTTTGTAGTATTTATACTTTTAAAAAGTTCAATATTCGAAGCTAGCTTCTGCGAGAGCTTAGGACAAAAGCGGTGACAATTGAGAGATAGAGAGTAATTGCCCCTAGTTTTTGAAAACCTTTTTGTAGTATTTATACTTTTAAAAAGTTCAATATTCGAAGCTAGCTTCTGCGAGAGCTTAGGACAAAAGCGGTGACAATTGAGAGATAGAGAGTAATTGCCCCTAGTTTTTGAAAATACCTTTTTGTAGTATTTATACTTTTAAAAAGTTCAATATTCGAAGCTAGCTTCTGCGAGAGCTTAGGACAAAAGCGGTGACAATTGAGAGATAGAGAGTAATTGCCCCTAGTTTTTGAAAATCCTTTTTGTAGTATTTATACTTTTAAAAAGTTCAATATTCGAAGCTAGCTTCTGCGAGAGCTTAGGACAAAAGCGGTGACAATTGAGAGATAGAGAGTAATTGCCCCTAGTTTTTGAAAATACCTTTTTGTAGTATTTATACTTTTAAAAAGTTCAATATTCGAAGCTAGCTTCTGCGAGAGCTTAGGACAAAAGCGGTGACAATTGAGAGATAGAGAGTAATTGCCCCTAGTTTTTGAAAACACTTTTTTGTAGTATTTATACTTTTAAAAAGTTCAATATTCGAAGCTAGCTTCTGCGAGAGCTTAGGACAAAAGCGGTGACAATTGAGAGATAGAGAGTAATTGCCCCTAGTTTTTGAAAATGCCTTTTTGTAGTATTTATACTTTTAAAAAGTTCAATATTCGAAGCTAGCTTCTGCGAGAGCTTAGGACAAAAGCGGTGACAATTGAGAGATAGAGAGTAATTGCCCCTAGTTTTTGAAAATACCTTTTTGTAGTATTTATACTTTTAAAAAGTTCAATATTCGAAGCTAGCTTCTGCGAGAGCTTAGGACAAAAGCGGTGACAATTGAGAGATAGAGAGTAATTGCCCCTAGTTTTTGAAAAACACTTTTTGTGGTATTTATACTTTTAAAAAGTTCAATATTCGAAGCTAGCTTCTGCGAGAGCTTAGGACAAAAGCGGTGACAATTGAGAGATAGAGAGTAATTGCCCCTAGTTTTTGAAAATACCTTTTTGTAGTATTTATACTTTTAAAAAGTTCAATATTCGAAGCTAGCTTCTGCGAGAGCTTAGGACAAAAGCGGTGACAATTGAGAGATAGAGAGTAATTGCCCCTAGTTTTTGAAAATACCTTTTTGTAGTATTTATACTTTTAAAAAGTTCAATATTCGAAGCTAGCTTCTGCGAGAGCTTAGGACAAAAGCGGTGACAATTGAGAGATAGAGAGTAATTGCCCCTAGTTTTTGAAAATACCTTTTTGTAGTATTTATACTTTTAAAAAGTTCAATATTCGAAGCTAGCTTCTGCGAGAGCTTAGGACAAAAGCGGTGACAATTGAGAGATAGAGAGTAATTGCCCCTAGTTTTTGAAAATACCTTTTTGTAGTATTTATACTTTTAAAAAGTTCAATATTCGAAGCTAGCTTCTGCGAGAGCTTAGGACAAAAGCGGTGACAATTGAGAGATAGAGAGTAATTGCCCCTAGTTTTTGAAAATACCTTTTTGTAGTATTTATACTTTTAAAAAGTTCAATATTCGAAGCTAGCTTCTGCGAGAGCTTAGGACAAAAGCGGTGACAATTGAGAGATAGAGAGTAATTGCCCCTAGTTTTTGAAAATACCTTTTTGTAGTATTTATACTTTTAAAAAGTTCAATATTCGAAGCTAGCTTCTGCGAGAGCTTAGGACAAAAGCGGTGACAATTGAGAGATAGAGAGTAATTGCCCCTAGTTTTTGAAAATACCTTTTTGTAGTATTTATACTTTTAAAAAGTTCAATATTCGAAGCTAGCTTCTGCGAGAGCTTAGGACAAAAGCGGTGACAATTGAGAGATAGAGAGTAATTGCCCCTAGTTTTTGAAAAACACTTTTTTGTGGTATTTATACTTTTAAAAAGTTCAATATTCGAAGCTAGCTTCTGCGAGAGCTTAGGAAAAAAGCGGTGACAATTGAGAGATAGAGAGTAATTGCCCCTAGTTTTTGAAAATGCCTTTTTGTAGTATTTATACTTTTAAAAAGTTCAATATTCGAAGCTAGCTTCTGCGAGAGCTTAGGACAAAAGCGGTGACAATTGAGAGATAGAGAGTAATTGCCCCTAGTTTTTGAAAACACTTTTTTGTAGTATTTATACTTTTAAAAAGTTCAATATTCGAAGCTAGCTTCTGCGAGAGCTTAGGACAAAAGCGGTGACAATTGAGAGATAGAGAGTAATTGCCCCTAGTTTTTGAAAATACCTTTTTGTAGTATTTATACTTTTAAAAAGTTCAATATTCGAAGCTAGCTTCTGCGAGAGCTTAGGACAAAAGCGGTGACAATTGAGAGATAGAGAGTAATTGCCCCTAGTTTTTGAAAATACCTTTTTGTAGTATTTATACTTTTAAAAAGTTCAATATTCGAAGCTAGCTTCTGCGAGAGCTTAGGACAAAAGCGGTGACAATTGAGAGATAGAGAGTAATTGCCCCTAGTTTTTGAAAATACCTTTTTGTAGTATTTATACTTTTAAAAAGTTCAATATTCGAAGCTAGCTTCTGCGAGAGCTTAGGACAAAAGCGGTGACAATTGAGAGATAGAGAGTAATTGCCCCTAGTTTTTGAAAATACCTTTTTGTAGTATTTATACTTTTAAAAAGTTCAATATTCGAAGCTAGCTTCTGCGAGAGCTTAGGACAAAAGCGGTGACAATTGAGAGATAGAGAGTAATTGCCCCTAGTTTTTGAAAATACCTTTTTGTAGTATTTATACTTTTAAAAAGTTCAATATTCGAAGCTAGCTTCTGCGAGAGCTTAGGACAAAAGCGGTGACAATTGAGAGATAGAGAGTAATTGCCCACTAGTTTTTGAAAATACCTTTTTGTAGTATTTATACTTTTAAAAAGTTCAATATTCGAAGCTAGCTTCTGCGAGAGCTTAGGACAAAAGCGGTGACAATTGAGAGATAGAGAGTAATTGCCCACTAGTTTTTGAAAATACCTTTTTGTAGTATTTATACTTTTAAAAAGTTCAATATTCGAAGCTAGCTTCTGCGAGAGCTTAGGACAAAAGCGGTGACAATTGAGAGATAGAGAGTAATTGCCCCTAGTTTTTGAAAATACCTTTTTGTGTATTTATACTTTTAAAAAGTTCAATATTCGAAGCTAGCTTCTGCGAGAGCTTAGGACAAAAGCGGTGACAATTGAGAGATAGAGAGTAATTGCCCCTAGTTTTTGAAAATACCTTTTTGTAGTATTTATACTTTTAAAAAGTTCAATATTCGAAGCTAGCTTCTGCGAGAGCTTAGGACAAAAGCGGTGACAATTGAGAGATAGAGAGTAATTGCCCCTAGTTTTTGAAAACACTTTTTGTAGTATTTATACTTTTAAAAAGTTCAATATTCGAAGCTAGCTTCTGCGAGAGCTTAGGACAAAAGCGGTGACAATTGAGAGATAGAGAGTAATTGCCCCTAGTTTTTGAAAATACCTTTTTGTAGTATTTATACTTTTAAAAAGTTCAATATTCGAAGCTAGCTTCTGCGAGAGCTTAGGACAAAAGCGGTGACAATTGAGAGATAGAGAGTAATTGCCCCTAGTTTTTGAAAAACACTTTTTGTAGTATTTATACTTTTAAAAAGTTCAATATTCGAAGCTAGCTTCTGCGAGAGCTTAGGACAAAAGCGGTGACAATTGAGAGATAGAGAGTAATTGCCCCTAGTTTTTGAAAATACCTTTTTGTAGTATTTATACTTTTAAAAAGTTCAATATTCGAAGCTAGCTTCTGCGAGAGCTTAGGACAAAAGCGGTGACAATTGAGAGATAGAGAGTAATTGCCCCTAGTTTTTGAAAATACCTTTTTGTAGTATTTATACTTTTAAAAAGTTCAATATTCGAAGCTAGCTTCTGCGAGAGCTTAGGACAAAAGCGGTGACAATTGAGAGATAGAGAGTAATTGCCCCTAGTTTTTGAAAATACCTTTTTGTAGTATTTATACTTTTAAAAGTTCAATATTCGAAGCTAGCTTCTGCGAGAGCTTAGGACAAAAGCGGTGACAATTGAGAGATAGAGAGTAATTGCCCCTAGTTTTTGAAAATACCTTTTTGTAGTATTTATACTTTTAAAAAGTTCAATATTCGAAGCTAGCTTCTGCGAGAGCTTAGGACAAAAGCGGTGACAATTGAGAGATAGAGAGTAATTGCCCCTAGTTTTTGAAAATACCTTTTTGTAGTATTTATACTTTTAAAAAGTTCAATATTCGAAGCTAGCTTCTGCGAGAGCTTAGGACAAAAGCGGTGACAATTGAGAGATAGAGAGTAATTGCCCCTAGTTTTTGAAAATACCTTTTTGTAGTATTTATACTTTTAAAAAGTTCAATATTCGAAGCTAGCTTCTGCGAGAGCTTAGGACAAAAGCGGTGACAATTGAGAGATAGAGAGTAATTGCCCACTAGTTTTTGAAAATACCTTTTTGTAGTATTTATACTTTTAAAAAGTTCAATATTCGAAGCTAGCTTCTGCGAGAGCTTAGGACAAAAGCGGTGACAATTGAGAGATAGAGAGTAATTGCCCCTAGTTTTTGAAAAACACTTTTTTGTGGTATTTATACTTTTAAAAAGTTCAATATTCGAAGCTAGCTTCTGCGAGAGCTTAGGACAAAAGTCGTGACAATTGAGAGATAGAGAGTAATTGCCCCTAGTTTTTGAAAATACCTTTTTGTAGTATTTATACTTTTAAAAAGTTCAATATTCGAAGCTAGCTTCTGCGAGAGCTTAGGACAAAAGCGGTGACAATTGAGAGATAGAGAGTAATTGCCCCTAGTTTTTGAAAACACTTTTTTGTAGTATTTATACTTTTAAAAAGTTCAATATTCGAAGCTAGCTTCTGCGAGAGCTTAGGACAAAAGCGGTGACAATTGAGAGATAGAGAGTAATTGCCCCTAGTTTTTGAAAATGCCTTTTTGTAGTATTTATACTTTTAAAAAGTTCAATATTCGAAGCTAGCTTCTGCGAGAGCTTAGGACAAAAGCGGTGACAATTGAGAGATAGAGAGTAATTGCCCCTAGTTTTTGAAAACACTTTTTGTAGTATTTATACTTTTAAAAAGTTCAATATTCGAAGCTAGCTTCTGCGAGAGCTTAGGACAAAAGCGGTGACAATTGAGAGATAGAGAGTAATTGCCCCTAGTTTTTGAAAACACTTTTTTGTAGTATTTATACTTTTAAAAAGTTCAATATTCGAAGCTAGCTTCTGCGAGAGCTTAGGACAAAAGCGGTGACAATTGAGAGATAGAGAGTAATTGCCCCTAGTTTTTGAAAATCCTTTTTGTAGTATTTATACTTTTAAAAAGTTCAATATTCGAAGCTAGCTTCTGCGAGAGCTTAGGACAAAAGCGGTGACAATTGAGAGATAGAGAGTAATTGCCCCTAGTTTTTGAAAATGCCTTTTTGTAGTATTTATACTTTTAAAAAGTTCAATATTCGAAGCTAGCTTCTGCGAGAGCTTAGGACAAAAGCGGTGACAATTGAGAGATAGAGAGTAATTGCCCCTAGTTTTTGAAAACACTTTTTGTAGTATTTATACTTTTAAAAAGTTCAATATTCGAAGCTAGCTTCTGCGAGAGCTTAGGACAAAAGCGGTGACAATTGAGAGATAGAGAGTAATTGCCCCTAGTTTTTGAAAATACCTTTTTGTAGTATTTATACTTTTAAAAAGTTCAATATTCGAAGCTAGCTTCTGCGAGAGCTTAGGACAAAAGCGGTGACAATTGAGAGATAGAGAGTAATTGCCCCTAGTTTTTGAAAATGCCTTTTTGTAGTATTTATACTTTTAAAAAGTTCAATATTCGAAGCTAGCTTCTGCGATAGTTTTTGAAAATACCTTTTTGTAGTATTTATACTTTTAAAAAGTTCAATATTCGAAGCTAGCTTCTGCGAGAGCTTAGGACAAAAGCGGTGACAATTGAGAGATAGAGAGTAATTGCCCCTAGTTTTTGAAAATACCTTTTTGTAGTATTTATACTTTTAAAAAGTTCAATATTCGAAGCTAGCTTCTGCGAGAGCTTAGGACAAAAGCGGTGACAATTGAGAGATAAGAGTAATTGCCCACTAGTTTTTGAAAATACCTTTTTGTAGTATTTATACTTTTAAAAAGTTCAATATTCGAAGCTAGCTTCTGCGAGAGCTTAGGACAAAAGCGGTGACAATTGAGAGATAGAGAGTAATTGCCCACTAGTTTTTGAAAATACCTTTTGTAGTATTTATACTTTTAAAAAGTTCAATATTCGAAGCTAGCTTCTGCGAGAGCTTAGGACAAAAGCGGTGACAATTGAGAGATAGAGAGTAATTGCCCCTAGTTTTTGAAAAACACTTTTTGTGGTATTTATACTTTTAAAAAGTTCAATATTCGAAGCTAGCTTCTGCGAGAGCTTAGGACAAAAGTCGGTGACAATTGAGAGATAGAGAGTAATTGCCCCTAGTTTTTGAAAATGCCTTTTTGTAGTATTTATACTTTTAAAAAGTTCAATATTCGAAGCTAGCTTCTGCGAGAGCTTAGGACAAAAGCGGTGACAATTGAGAGATAGAGAGTAATTGCCCCTAGTTTTTGAAAATGCCTTTTTGTAGTATTTATACTTTTAAAAAGTTCAATATTCGAAGCTAGCTTCTGCGAGAGCTTAGGACAAAAGCGGTGACAATTGAGAGATAGAGAGTAATTGCCCCTAGTTTTTGAAAACACTTTTTTGTAGTATTTATACTTTTAAAAAGTTCAATATTCGAAGCTAGCTTCTGCGAGAGCTTAGGACAAAAGCGGTGACAATTGAGAGATAGAGAGTAATTGCCCCTAGTTTTTGAAAATACCTTTTTGTAGTATTTATACTTTTAAAAAGTTCAATATTCGAAGCTAGCTTCTGCGAGAGCTTAGGACAAAAGCGGTGACAATTGAGAGATAGAGAGTAATTGCCCCTAGTTTTTGAAAATACCTTTTTGTAGTATTTATACTTTTAAAAAGTTCAATATTCGAAGCTAGCTTCTGCGAGAGCTTAGGACAAAAGCGGTGACAATTGAGAGATAGAGAGTAATTGCCCCTAGTTTTTGAAAATACCTTTTTGTAGTATTTATACTTTTAAAAAGTTCAATATTCGAAGCTAGCTTCTGCGAGAGCTTAGGACAAAAGCGGTGACAATTGAGAGATAGAGAGTAATTGCCCCTAGTTTTTGAAAATACCTTTTTGTAGTATTTATACTTTTAAAAAGTTCAATATTCGAAGCTAGCTTCTGCGAGAGCTTAGGACAAAAGCGGTGACAATTGAGAGATAGAGAGTAATTGCCCCTAGTTTTTGAAAATACCTTTTTGTAGTATTTATACTTTTAAAAAGTTCAATATTCGAAGCTAGCTTCTGCGAGAGCTTAGGACAAAAGCGGTGACAATTGAGAGATAGAGAGTAATTGCCCACTAGTTTTTGAAAATACCTTTTTGTAGTATTTTACTTTTAAAAAGTTCAATATTCGAAGCTAGCTTCTGCGAGAGCTTAGGACAAAAGCGGTGAGAATTGAGAGATAGAGAGTAATTGCCCACTAGTTTTTGAAAATACCTTTTTGTAGTATTTATACTTTTAAAAAGTTCAATATTCGAAGCTAGCTTCTGCGAGAGCTTAGGACAAAAGCGGTGACAATTGAGAGATAGAGAGTAATTGCCCCTAGTTTTTGAAAAACCTTTTTGTGGTATTTATACTTTTAAAAAGTTCAATATTCGAAGCTAGCTTCTGCGAGAGCTTAGGAAAAAGCGGTGACAATTGAGAGATAGAGAGTAATTGCCCCTAGTTTTTGAAAATACCTTTTTGTAGTATTTATACTTTTAAAAAGTTCAATATTCGAAGCTAGCTTCTGCGAGAGCTTAGGACAAAAGCGGTGACAATTGAGAGATAGAGAGTAATTGCCCCTAGTTTTTGAAAACACTTTTTGTAGTATTATACTTTTAAAAAGTTCAATATTCGAAGCTAGCTTCTGCGAGAGCTTAGGACAAAAGCGGTGACAATTGAGAGATAGAGAGTAATTGCCCCTAGTTTTTGAAAATACCTTTTTGTAGCATTTATACTTTTAAAAAGTTCAATATTCGAAGCTAGCTTCTGCGAGAGCTTAGGACAAAAGCGGTGACAATTGAGAGATAGAGAGTAATTGCCCCTAGTTTTTGAAAAACACTTTTTTGTGGTATTTATACTTTTAAAAAGTTCAATATTCGAAACTAGCTTCTGCGAGAGCTTAGGACAAAAGCGGTGACGATTGAGAGATAGAGAGTAATTGCCCCTAGTTTTTGAAATACCTTTTTGTAGTATTTATACTTTTAAAAAGTTCAATATTCGAAGCTAGCTTCTGCGAGAGCTTAGGACAAAAGCGGTGACAATTGAGAGATAGAGAGTAATTGCCCCTAGTTTTTGAAAATACCTTTTTGTAGTATTTATACTTTTAAAAAGTTCAATATTCGAAGCTAGCTTCTGCGAGAGCTTAGGACAAAAGCGGTGACAATTGAGAGATAGAGAGTAATTGCCCCTAGTTTTTGAAAATACCTTTTTGTAGTATTTATACTTTTAAAAAGTTCAATATTCGAAGCTAGCTTCTGCGAGAGCTTAGGACAAAAGCGGTGACAATTGAGAGATAGAGAGTAATTGCCCCTAGTTTTTGAAAATACCTTTCTGTAGTATTTATACTTTTAAAAAGTTCAGTATTCGAAGCTAGCTTCTGCGAGAGCTTAGGACAAAAGCGGTGACAATTGAGAGATAAAGAGTAATTGCCCACTAGTTTTTGAAAATACCTTTTTGTAGTATTTATACTTTTAAAAAGTTCAATATTCGAAGCTAGCTTCTGCGAGAGCTTAGGACAAAAGCGGTGACAATTGAGAGATAGAGAGTAATTGCCCCTAGTTTTTGAAAATACCTTTTTGTAGTATTTATACTTTTAAAAAGTTCAATATTCGAAGCTAGCTTCTGCGAGAGCTTAGGACAAAAGCGGTGACAATTGAGAGATAGAGAGTAATTGCCCCTAGTTTTTGAAAAACACTTTTTTGTGGTATTTATACTTTTAAAAAGTTCAATATTCGAAGCTAGCTTCTGCGAGAGCTTAGGACAAAAGCAGTGACAATTGAGAGATAGAGAGTAATTGCCCCTAGTTTTTGAAAATGCCTTTTTGTAGTATTTATACTTTTAAAAAGTTCAATATTCGAAGCTAGCTTCTGCGAGAGCTTAGGACAAAAGCGGTGACAATTGAGAGATAGAGAGTAATTGCCCTAGTTTTTGAAAACACTTTTTTGTAGTATTTATACTTTTAAAAAGTTCAATATTCGAAGCTAGCTTCTGCGAGAGCTTAGGACAAAAGCGGTGACAATTGAGAGATAGAGAGTAATTGCCCCTAGTTTTTGAAAATACCTTTTTGTAGTATTTATACTTTTAAAAAGTTCAATATTCGAAGCTAGCTTCTGCGAGAGCTTAGGACAAAAGCGGTGACAATTGAGAGATAGAGAGTAATTGCCCCTAGTTTTTGAAAACACTTTTTTGTAGTATTTATACTTTTAAAAAGTTCAATATTCGAAGCTAGCTTCTGCGAGAGCTTAGGACAAAAGCGGTGACAATTGAGAGATAGAGAGTAATTGCCCCTAGTTTTTGAAAACACTTTTTGTAGTATTTATACTTTTAAAAGTTCAATATTCGAAGCTAGCTTCTGCGAGAGCTTAGGACAAAAGCGGTGACAATTGAGAGATAGAGAGTAATTGCCCCTATTTTTTGAAAATACCTTTTTGTAGTATTTATACTTTTAAAAAGTTCAATATTCGAAGCTAGCTTCTGCGAGAGCTTAGGACAAAAGCGGTGACAATTGAGAGATAGAGAGTAATTGCCCTAGTTTTTGAAAATGCCTTTTTGTAGTATTTATACTTTTAAAAAGTTCAATATTCGAAGCTAGCTTCTGCGAGAGCTTAGGACAAAAGCGGTGACAATTGAGAGATAGAGAGTAATTGCCCCTAGTTTTTGAAAACACTTTTTTGTAGTATTTATACTTTTAAAAAGTTCAATATTCGAAGCTAGCTTCTGCGAGAGCTTAGGACAAAAGCGGTGACAATTGAGAGATAGAGAGTAATTGCCCACTAGTTTTTGAAAATACCTTTTGTAGTATTTATACTTTTAAAAAGTTCAATATTCGAAGCTAGCTTCTGCGAGAGCTTAGGACAAAAGCGGTGACAATTGAGAGATAGAGAGTAATTGCCCCTAGTTTTTGAAAATCCTTTTGTAGTATTTACTTTTAAAAAGTTCAATATTCGAGCTAGCTTCTGCGATAGTTTTTGAAAATACCTTTTTGTAGTATTTATACTTTTAAAAAGTTCAATATTCGAAACTAGCTTCTGCGAGAGCTTAGGACAAAAGCACCTCAGGACAAAAGAGCTTAGGACAAAGCGGTGCTTCTGCGAGAGCTTAGGACAAAGCGGTGACAATTGAGAGATAGAGAGTAATTGCCCCTAGTTTTTGAAAATACCTTTTTGTAGTATTTATACTTTTAAAAAGTTCAATATTCGAAGCTATCTTCAGCAGGAGCTTAGGACGAGAGCTGTGAGAATTGAGAGATAGAGAGTAATTGCCCACTAGTTTTTGAAAATACCTTTTTGTAGTATTTATACTTTTAAAAAGTTCAATATTCGAAGCTAGCTTCTGCGAGAGCTTAGGACGAGAGCTGTGAGAATTGAGAGATAGAGAGTAATTGCCCACTAGTTTTTGAAAATACCTTTTTGTAGTATTTATACTTTTAAAAAGTTCAATATTCGAAGCTAGCTTCTGCGAGAGCTTAGGACAAAAGCGGTGACAATTGAGAGATAGAGAGTAATTGCCCCTAGTTTTTGAAAAACACTTTTTTGTGGTATTTATACTTTTAAAAAGTTCAATATTCGAAGCTAGCTTCTGCGAGAGCTTAGGACAAAAGCGGTGACAATTGAGAGATAGAGAGTAATTGCCCCTAGTTTTTGAAAACACTTTTTGTAGTATTTATACTTTTAAAAAGTTCAATATTCGAAGCTAGCTTCTGCGAGAGCTTAGGACAAAAGCGGTGACAATTGAGAGATAGAGAGTAATTGCCCCTAGTTTTTTGAAAATACCTTTTTGTAGTATTTATACTTTTAAAAAGTTCAATATTCGAAGCTAGCTTCTGCGAGAGCTTAGGACAAAAGCGGTGACAATTGAGAGATAGAGAGTAATTGCCCCTAGTTTTTGAAAACACTTTTTTGTAGTATTTATACTTTTAAAAAGTTCAATATTCGAAGCTAGCTTCTGCGAGAGCTTAGGACAAAAGCGGTGACAATTGAGAGATAGAGAGTAATTGCCCCTAGTTTTTGAAAACCTTTTTGTAGTATTTATACTTTTAAAAAGTTCAATATTCGAAGCTAGCTTCTGCGAGAGCTTAGGACAAAAGCGGTGACAATTGAGAGATAGAGAGTAATTGCCCCTAGTTTTTGAAAATCACTTTTTTGTAGTATTTATACTTTTAAAAAGTTCAATATTCGAAGCTAGCTTCTGCGAGAGCTTAGGACAAAAGCGGTGACAATTGAGAGATAGAGAGTAATTGCCCCTAGTTTTTGAAAATACCTTTTTGTAGTATTTATACTTTTAAAAAGTTCAATATTCGAAGCTAGCTTCTGCGAGAGCTTAGGACAAAAGCGGTGACAATTGAGAGATAGAGAGTAATTGCCCCTAGTTTTTGAAAACCTTTTTGTAGTATTTATACTTTTAAAAAGTTCAATATTCGAAGCTAGCTTCTGCGAGAGCTTAGGACAAAAGCGGTGACAATTGAGAGATAGAGAGTAATTGCCCCTAGTTTTTGAAAACACTTTTTGTAGTATTTATACTTTTAAAAAGTTCAATATTCGAAGCTAGCTTCTGCGAGAGCTTAGGACAAAAGCGGTGACAATTGAGAGATAGAGAGTAATTGCCCCTAGTTTTTGAAAACCTTTTTGTAGTATTTATACTTTTAAAAAGTTCAATATTCGAAGCTAGCTTCTGCGAGAGCTTAGGACAAAAGCGGTGACAATTGAGAGATAGAGAGTAATTGCCCCTAGTTTTTGAAAATACCTTTTTGTAGTATTTATACTTTTAAAAAGTTCAATATTCGAAGCTAGCTTCTGCGAGAGCTTAGGACAAAAGCGTGACAATTGAGAGATAGAGAGTAATTGCCCCTAGTTTTTGAAAATACCTTTTTGTAGTATTTATACTTTTAAAAAGTTCAATATTCGAAGCTAGCTTCTGCGAGAGCTTAGGACAAAAGCGGTGACAATTGAGAGATAGAGAGTAATTGCCCCTAGTTTTTGAAATACCTTTTTGTAGTATTTATACTTTTAAAAAGTTCAATATTCGAAGCTAGCTTCTGCGAGAGCTTAGGACAAAAGCGGTGACAATTGAGAGATAGAGAGTAATTGCCCCTAGTTTTTGAAAATACCTTTTTTGTAGTATTTATACTTTTAAAAAGTTCAATATTCGAAGCTAGCTTCTGCGAGAGCTTAGGACAAAAGCGGTGACAATTGAGAGATAGAGAGTAATTGCCCCTAGTTTTTGAAATACCTTTTTGTGGTATTTATACTTTTAAAAAGTTCAATATTCGAAGCTAGCTTCTGCGAGAGCTTAGGACAAAAGCGGTGACAATTGAGAGATAGAGAGTAATTGCCCCTAGTTTTTGAAAATACCTTTTTGTAGTATTTATACTTTTAAAAAGTTCAATATTCGAAGCTAGCTTCTGCGAGAGCTTAGGACAAAAGCGGTGACAATTGAGAGATAGAGAGTAATTGCCCCTAGTTTTTGAAAATACCTTTTTGTAGTATTTATACTTTTAAAAAGTTCAATATTCGAAGCTAGCTTCTGCGAGAGCTTAGGACAAAAGCGGTGACAATTGAGAGATAGAGAGTAATTGCCCCTAGTTTTTTGAAAATACCTTTTTGTAGTATTTATACTTTTAAAAAGTTCAATATTCGAAGCTAGCTTCTGCGAGAGCTTAGGACAAAAGCGGTGACAATTGAGAGATAGAGAGTAATTGCCCCTAGTTTTTGAAAATACCTTTTTGTAGTATTTATACTTTTAAAAGTTCAATATTCGAAGCTAGCTTCTGCGAGAGCTTAGGACAAAAGCGGTGACAATTGAGAGATAGAGAGTAATTGCCCCTAGTTTTTGAAAATACCTTTTTGTAGTATTTATACTTTTAAAAAGTTCAATATTCGAAGCTAGCTTCTGCGAGAGCTTAGGACAAAAGCGGTGACAATTGAGAGATAGAGAGTAATTGCCCCTAGTTTTTGAAAATACCTTTTTTGTAGTATTTATACTTTTAAAAAGTTCAATATTCGAAGCTAGCTTCTGCGAGAGCTTAGGACAAAAGCGGTGACAATTGAGAGATAGAGAGTAATTGCCCCTAGTTTTTGAAAATACCTTTTTGTAGTATTTATACTTTTAAAAAGTTCAATATTCGAAGCTAGCTTCTGCGAGAGCTTAGGACAAAAGCGGTGACAATTGAGAGATAGAGAGTAATTGCCCCTAGTTTTTTGAAAATACCTTTTTGTAGTATTTATACTTTTAAAAAGTTCAATATTCGAAGCTAGCTTCTGCGAGAGCTTAGGACAAAAGCGGTGACAATTGAGAGATAGAGAGTAATTGCCCCTAGTTTTTGAAAACACTTTTTGTAGTATTTATACTTTTAAAAGTTCAATATTCGAAGCTAGCTTCTGCGAGAGCTTAGGACAAAAGCGGTGACAATTGAGAGATAGAGAGTAATTGCCCCTAGTTTTTGAAAACACTTTTTTGTAGTATTTATACTTTTAAAAAGTTCAATATTCGAAGCTAGCTTCTGCGAGAGCTTAGGACAAAAGCGGTGACAATTGAGAGATAGAGAGTAATTGCCCCTAGTTTTTGAAAATACCTTTTTGTAGTATTTATACTTTTAAAAAGTTCAATATTCGAAGCTAGCTTCTGCGAGAGCTTAGGACAAAAGCGGTGACAATTGAGAGATAGAGAGTAATTGCCCCTAGTTTTTGAAAATACCTTTTTTGTAGTATTTATACTTTTAAAAAGTTCAATATTCGAAGCTAGCTTCTGCGAGAGCTTAGGACAAAAGCGGTGACAATTGAGAGATAGAGAGTAATTGCCCCTAGTTTTTGAAAATCCTTTTTGTAGTATTTATACTTTTAAAAAGTTCAATATCGAAGCTAGCTTCTGCGAGAGCTTAGGACAAAAGCGGTGACAATTGAGAGATAGAGAGTAATTGCCCTAGTTTTTGAAAAACACTTTTTGTAGTATTTATACTTTTAAAAAGTTCAATATTCGAAGCTAGCTTCTGCGAGAGCTTAGGACAAAAGCGGTGACAATTGAGAGATAGAGAGTAATTGCCCCTAGTTTTTGAAAACCTTTTTGTAGTATTTATACTTTTAAAAAGTTCAATATTCGAAGCTAGCTTCTGCGAGAGCTTAGGACAAAAGCGGTGACAATTGAGAGATAGAGAGTAATTGCCCCTAGTTTTTGAAAATACCTTTTTGTAGTATTTATACTTTTAAAAAGTTCAATATTCGAAGCTAGCTTCTGCGAGAGCTTAGGACAAAAGCGGTGACAATTGAGAGATAGAGATAATTGCCCCTAGTTTTTGAAAAACCTTTTTGTAGTATTTATACTTTTAAAAAGTTCAATATTCGAAGCTAGCTTCTGCGAGAGCTTAGGACAAAAGCGGTGACAATTGAGAGATAGAGAGTAATTGCCCCTAGTTTTTGAAAATACCTTTTTTGTAGTATTTATACTTTTAAAAAGTTCAATATTCGAAGCTAGCTTCTGCGAGAGCTTAGGACAAAAGCGGTGACAATTGAGAGATAGAGAGTAATTGCCCCTAGTTTTTGAAAATCCTTTTTGTAGTATTTATACTTTTAAAAAGTTCAATATTCGAAGCTAGCTTCTGCGAGAGCTTAGGACAAAGCGGTGACAATTGAGAGATAGAGAGTAATTGCCCCTAGTTTTTGAAAATACCTTTTTTGTAGTATTTATACTTTTAAAAAGTTCAATATTCGAAGCTAGCTTCTGCGAGAGCTTAGGACAAAAGCGGTGACAATTGAGAGATAGAGAGTAATTGCCCCTAGTTTTTGAAAATACCTTTTTGTAGTATTTATACTTTTAAAAAGTTCAATATTCGAAGCTAGCTTCTGCGAGAGCTTAGGACAAAGCGGTGACAATTGAGAGATAGAGAGTAATTGCCCCTAGTTTTTGAAAATACCTTTTTGTAGTATTTATACTTTTAAAAAGTTCAATATTCGAAGCTAGCTTCTGCGAGAGCTTAGGACAAAAGCGTGACAATTGAGAGATAGAGAGTAATTGCCCCTAGTTTTTGAAATACCTTTTTGTAGTATTTATACTTTTAAAAAGTTCAATATTCGAAGCTAGCTTCTGCGAGAGCTTAGGACAAAAGCAGTAGGACAAAGAGTTTTAGACAAAAGCGGTGCTTCTGCGAGAGCTAGGACAAAAGCGGTGACAATTGAGAGATAGAGAGTAATTGCCCCTAGTTTTTGAAAATACCTTTTTTGTAGTATTTATACTTTTAAAAGTTCAATATTCGAAGCTAGCTTCTGCGAGAGCTTAGGACAAAAGCGGTGACAATTGAGAGATAGAGAGTAATTGCCCCTAGTTTTTGAAAATACCTTTTTGTAGTATTTATACTTTTAAAAAGTTCAATATTCGAAGCTAGCTTCTGCGAGAGCTTAGGACAAAAGCGGTGACAATTGAGAGATAGAGAGTAATTGCCCCTAGTTTTTGAAAATACCTTTTTGTAGTATTTATACTTTTAAAAAGTTCAATATTCGAAGCTAGCTTCTGCGAGAGCTTAGGACAAAAGCGGTGACAATTGAGAGATAGAGAGTAATTGCCCCTAGTTTTTGAAAAACCTTTTTGTAGTATTTATACTTTTAAAAAGTTCAATATTCGAAGCTAGCTTCTGCGAGAGCTTAGGACAAAGCGGTGACAATTGAGAGATAGAGAGTAATTGCCCCTAGTTTTTGAAAAACCTTTTTGTGTATTTATACTTTTAAAAGTTCAATATTCGAAGCTAGCTTCTGCGAGAGCTTAGGACAAAAGCGGTGACAATTGAGAGATAGAGAGTAATTGCCCCTAGTTTTTGAAAATACCTTTTTGTAGTATTTATACTTTTAAAAAGTTCAATATTCGAAGCTAGCTTCTGCGAGAGCTTAGGACAAAAGCGGTGACAATTGAGAGATAGAGAGTAATTGCCCCTAGTTTTTGAAAAACCTTTTTGTAGTATTTATACTTTTAAAAAGTTCAATATTCGAAGCTAGCTTCTGCGAGAGCTTAGGACAAAAGCGGTGACAATTGAGAGATAGAGAGTAATTGCCCCTAGTTTTTTGAAAACACTTTTTTGTAGTATTTATACTTTTAAAAGTTCAATATTCGAAGCTAGCTTCTGCGAGAGCTTAGGACAAAAGCGGTGACAATTGAGAGATAGAGAGTAATTGCCCCTAGTTTTTGAAAATGCCTTTTTGTAGTATTTATACTTTTAAAAAGTTCAATATTCGAAGCTAGCTTCTGCGAGAGCTTAGGACAAAAGCGGTGACAATTGAGAGATAGAGAGTAATTGCCCCTAGTTTTTGAAAATACCTTTTTGTAGTATTTATACTTTTAAAAAGTTCAATATTCGAAGCTAGCTTCTGCGAGAGCTTAGGACAAAAGCGGTGACAATTGAGAGATAGAGAGTAATTGCCCCTAGTTTTTGAAAAACCTTTTTGTAGTATTTATACTTTTAAAAAGTTCAATATTCGAAGCTAGCTTCTGCGAGAGCTTAGGACAAAAGCGGTGACAATTGAGAGATAGAGAGTAATTGCCCCTAGTTTTTGAAAATACCTTTTTGTAGTATTTATACTTTTAAAAAGTTCAATATTCGAAGCTAGCTTCTGCGAGAGCTTAGGACAAAAGCGGTGACAATTGAGAGATAGAGAGTAATTGCCCCTAGTTTTTGAAAATACCTTTTTGTAGTATTTATACTTTTAAAAAGTTCAATATTCGAAGCTAGCTTCTGCGAGAGCTTAGGACAAAAGCGGTGACAATTGAGAGATAGAGAGTAATTGCCCCTAGTTTTTGAAAATACCTTTTTGTAGTATTTATACTTTTAAAAAGTTCAATATTCGAAGCTAGCTTCTGCGAGAGCTTAGGACAAAAGCGGTGACAATTGAGAGATAGAGAGTAATTGCCCCTAGTTTTTGAAAATACCTTTTTGTAGTATTTATACTTTTAAAAAGTTCAATATTCGAAGCTAGCTTCTGCGAGAGCTTAGGACAAAAGCGGTGACAATTGAGAGATAGAGAGTAATTGCCCCTAGTTTTTGAAAATACCTTTTTGTAGTATTTATACTTTTAAAAAGTTCAATATTCGAAGCTAGCTTCTGCGAGAGCTTAGGACAAAAGCGGTGACAATTGAGAGATAGAGAGTAATTGCCCCTAGTTTTTTGAAATACCTTTTTGTAGTATTTATACTTTTAAAAAGTTCAATATTCGAAGCTAGCTTCTGCGAGAGCTTAGGACAAAAGCGGTGACATTGAGAGATAGAGAGTAATTGCCCCTAGTTTTTGAAAACACTTTTTTGTGGTATTTATACTTTTAAAAAGTTCAATATTCGAAGCTAGCTTC
>CM051273.1:6678752-6773752 GCA_027921565.1 Artemia sinica
TCTGCGAGAGCTTAGGACAAAAGCGGTGACAATTCAGTTCAGTTCAGTTCAGTTCATTTTATTTAACATCAAAATACATTTAACAAATATGCCAATACCCGCCCCAAGAAAGATACCAAAAAGCACTTGCGACTGGGCGGGTACATACACTAAAAAAACAACACACGCAAATTACATACAAACACTACAAAACAAAAAAAGAAAAGAAATCAATCAATCTCTCATCAATTCATTTAATAATAATAATAATAATAAAGATAAATAATAATAATAATAATAAAAAAAAAAAAAAAAAAAAAAAAAAAAAAAAAAAAAAAAAACTATGAACCTTGACCTAACAAATATTTTTTCAATTTATTTTTAAATAACCCAGGTGCTCAGCCGCCCGAATGCTCTCCGGAATAGAGTTCCACACATTAGGTCCTGAAAATCTAGTATGGAAGCCGGCCCTGGTTCCACTTCTATTCGGAACAATAAAATCACTAGCATGACGAGTTTTCATAATGGTGCAAAGACCTATTATCATTAAAATAATCACGAAAAACCTCTGGACTAACATCATTCCAGCATTGATAAGCAAAAATTCCTATTTGGTAGTCTCGTAGCTGTCCTACATTCAACACTTGCAACTTGTTGAAGCAATCTGAAGTGTTATTTACACCTTCAACATACCCACCAATAAGACGCATCGCTCTATTTTGAAGAGTCTGAACACGTTTAAAATTCACATAGAAATTACTTGCCCATAACATACAGCCATACGAAGCATATGGGTGGATCAAAGCATGGTATAAAAGCAATAAAACTCTCTGAGGTAAGAAATTTTTAAAACGACGAATCGCTCCAAGGCCACGTGCAACCTTTGTGGCAACAACATCACTGTGGCGTTTCCACGAAAAATTACAATCAATGTAAAAACCTAAGTACCGGATTTCTTGAACTTGAACTACAGGCTTATTATTAAACAGAATTCTTTCATCAATATCACTGGGCTTTCCTACTCTAGAATATACAATAAAATTAGTCTTAGTAACATTAACTGATAACAAACTCAAACTAGTAAAAACATGGAAATATCTCAGAACACAATTCACTTTCAACACAAGACTATCCAAACAACGACTAGAAAACGTAGCTGCAGTGTCATCAGCGAATGACGTTAAGCAACAATCTGGAAGATAAAACCTCATGCTATCCACATAAACCAGATACAGAAGTGGACCAAGGACCGATCCCTGTGGCACACCACACGACACTTGATAAGGGGAAGAAAAGCATCATCAATCATCACTTTAATAGACCTCCCACACAAATAACTTTCAAAACCACTTCAAACTCACTCCTTTAACACCTAAGCATTCTAATCTTTGCAATAAAATTTTAAAATCTACCGTGTCAAATGCTTTCCTAAAATCAAAAATATTGTTAGGGGATTTCACCTTTTACTAAACAATTATTTACAAAATCAACAAGATGAATGGCAGCATGACTAGTGGAATGACCTTTTCGAAACCCGAATTGGGTATCACTGAGTAGGCTATGTTTCGTGAGATGGTCATATAGACGGCGATGAATCACTTTTTCCAAAATTTTTGACAATAAAGGCAGTATCGATATTGGTCTCCAGTTACCGGCATCTGACCTGGCACCCCCTTTGTAAAGCGGGATAACTTTAGCTTGCTTCAGCGCTTCTGGAAAGGTCCCCGTTTCCATAGATAAATTAATAATATGGAGAATACATGGTAGTATATACATTAACACAGCTTTAAAAGTTCTCAGATTCACGCCATCTATCCCAGCAGAATTCGATTTTATATTTTTCACTATTTTAATCACTTCATCACTTGTACACTTTTCAAACTGGAACTCAACAGTATCTCCACGAGAGTCCACGAATTCCTCGCTAAGAAAATTTTCCCTGTCACACCTTACACTCTCTTGAACAGACGAGCCAACCTGAGAATAAAAACTGGCCAAAATGATTCGCGACTACATTTTTATCACTCACATAACTTCCGTTTATATCAATGCAAGGCGACTGACTACTTTTCTGATTTCCCATAAACTCATTAATAACCTGCCATGTGGCTTTGGTATCTCCCTTATTATCAGAAAACTTTTCTTCAAATACTTCTTCTTTGCTTGCCTTCTCATGCTGTTCACCTTATTTCTCACTCGCTTGAACTCTGCAAGATCTGCGTCATCCTGACTATTAAGATATTGCTCATATAACAAGTTCCTTTTTTTATCATGTCTATTATTGCCTCCGTAATCCACGGCTTGCGGGGATCGTCCCTCTTTTGTTTGGTCAAGCGCAAGGGGCATGTTTTCTCATAAATCGGTTGGAAAATATACATGAACTGATTGTACGCTAGAGAAGAATCACCAGAAATCCCCAGGACCGAGTCCCACTTGATACAGCTCAACTCCTCGGCAAAGCTATTCAGATTTTGCTTTTTCAGCTCACGTGTCAGTATTTTTTTAGCTGGGATACGTCGTTTTCTAAGACACGTCACATGAGCAATTACCGGAAGATGATCTGAGCCTGGATATACTATCACATCTGAATAGCTTTGACTCAAATAGCTAGGTCCCACGTAAACGTTATCAATTAAGGTCGCAGAATGAGTAGAGATTCGGGTAGGTACACAAGTTAAAGGGTAAAGGTCACTTGAAATCATATAATTAAAAAAATCCAAATTATCACCTGAAAGATCTAAAAGATTATAGTTAAAATCACCCATACAAAAAAAATCCATGCTTGTAGACAAAACCAACCTCGTCAACTCATAAAAACCTGCTACAAACTCATCCAGGCATGCACTGGGCGGCCTATACACCACACTAATTAAAACTTTCCTTTTTTCAATTTCTAATTCCAAACAAAACTTTCAATCTTACCTTCTATCCATACACCCAAATCCTCCCTCACCATATACTTCATATTTTTCTTAATCAAAAATCCCAGGCCTCCTCGGTTCATAGTTGATCGGTTCCTTACCTCAAAATCATATCCTGGAAAAGAAAAAGCGAGAGAGATTGGTCAGAACTCAAAAAGTTTCACAAATACCCATTATATCAAATTTTGAAGAAGATATCTCAATCATCTGCAGAACATCTAAATATCCCGTAGTAAGGTGGCAATTCCACGTGCAAAGACACAGCGACATGTTTCCACTAACTTGCGACGGCAATATATAAGAACTCTCACGAAGAGGCTTTGAATTAATAATAGGCAAATCATCACTTCCAATTTGAGCCTCTAAATGATCTTCAATACGGAGCGGATTACGCATAAATCTATTCAATGAAGAAAAATCATTCAACATAAATAAGGAAATAAAATAATTTCTCTTAATCTAAAAAAAAAAAAAAAAAAAAAAAAAAAAAAAAAAGAGAAAAAAAGAAAGAAAAAAAAACACAAATAATCAACATTTACTAAAACACTAAAGAGTGTCAACAAGTGAGCAGATTCGTGTTGGGTGGCTATCACCCTGCTCACGTTTGTAAACACGGCCACGATCAGACCACACGTTTTTTACACCATATCTGTTTCTCGCACCTTCAAAAATCGCTTTTTTCATTTTCGTAAGATATTCAGTGACGAATACACCTGATTTCGCCAGCTTTGATTTCGCTCTGAAAATATTATACGCCGTATCTTTAGTTGCAAATTTAACGAGAACTGGCGCAACACTCGTAGGTGTCTGGATATTCCGGGCAGCGTTCGGAAGTCTAAAACGGTTCACAGACAACAACTGTTCTTTCTGGGCATTTACACCCATTCTCTTCACTATATCAAGAACAGTAGTACCCAGGTCGTTTCCGGGGTCCTGCTTCACTCCGAAAAAAACAAAGAATCAAGCAAACGCTCCTGTTCGTAATCGTCCAGCTTTCCTCAATAGTAGCCACTCGAAGCTCTAATGACTGAATCTGGCTATCCAGCGATGAAAACAGTTTTTCTATTTTCTCAAACTTTACGTTGTATTCTAGCGTGATCGAATCATCTATTTCCGAAACAATCAGTTCAGGGTTCAGAGCGGCTTGTTGTAATGAGCCTGCTACTCCTGTCAACGGAAACTACTTTTTCCTGAACTTTTTTCTCTATTTCTTTAACTAGGCCAAATTTAAGCTTTGTAACTTCATCTTGTGCTAAAGTAAGCTGATTTCGGATTGCAGATGTTTCGCTCGAAGCAGTTAAATCAGCACCCGCGCCTTTCGCAGTTTTCTTTTTTCAGAAACTGATAGTAAAGATCAGGAGAAGATTCACACTCACGGAAAGCATGATTTACGCCCTTAGCCGTTTTTTTTCGAAGCTTCCGCATAATTTCCACTATATGAAAGAAGATTCGCTTCTACCACGGTCTGAAAGTCATGGGACCCGTAGCAAAAAACAATGAATTTTGGCGTAGACTCTTTTTGGTTAGTTATGCTAACAATCCGGACTGGCCAGAGGGGATATCCCTTGAACTGAGCTACCGCCAAATCTCCCTTCTGAAACTGTACCATGATGACAATAATAATCCAATAACTCGAAAGTTGACTTATCTTTAGTGGACAGGATCTTCCAAAACTAATTAAAAATTAAGCAGGAAACGAAAACTTACTCGCAAGGGGGGCAATTAAATCCCCCCGCTTTCCAACAATATCTTGCAAAAATCACGTCCGCCAATGCTATAATACACTCAAAGTGACGACACACTCAAAGTGACGACTTGCACATAGAGAGGACACACGCACAGAGACGACAAACACACAGAGACGACACACATAGAGAGACAACACACACACAGAGAGACGATAAACACACAGAGACAACACAGACAAAGAGACGACACACACACACAGATACGAAACACACAAAGAGACGACACACGCACAGAGACGACAGACACACAGAGCCGACTCACACACACACAGAGAGGACAAACACACAGAGACGACAGACACAAAGAGAAGAAACACACACACACACACAGAGACGACAACACACAGAGAGAAGACACACGCACAGAGACGACACACACATAGAGACAACACAGACACAGAGACGACACACACACAGAGACGAAACACACACAGAGACGACACACACACAGAGGCGACACACACATAGAGACGATAAACATACAGAAAGACACACACACAGAGACGACACACACACACAGAGATGACACACACACAGAGACGAAACACACATAGAGACGACACACGCATAGAGGCGATACACACACAGAGACAACACGCACACAGAGACGACAACACATAGACGCACGACAGAGACACACCTGACGACACATAGAGAGACAACACACACACAGAGAGACGACAAACACACAGAGACAACACACAAAAAGAGACAACACACACACAGATACGATACACACAAAGAGACGACACATGCACAGAGACGACACACACACAGAGACGACAGACACAAAGAGACGACTCACACACAGAGAGGACAAACACACAGAAACGACACACACACACAGAGACGACACACACATAGAGACAACACAGACACAGAGACGACACACACACAGAGACGAAACACACACAGAGACGACACATACACAAAGGCGACACACACACATAGAGACGACAAACATTCAGAGAATACACAAAAACAGAGACGACACACCAACATAGAGACGACACACACGCACAAAGACGACACACACAGAGACAACACACGCACAGAGACGACAAACGCACAGAGACGACACACACAGATACGAAACACACATAAAGACGATACACGCACAGAGACGACACACACACACAAAGACAACAAGCACAGAGACAACACGCACACAGAGACAACACACACACAGAGAGACGACACACACATAGCGACGACACACGCACAGAGACCACACACACACACAGAGAGACGACAACACACAAAGAGACGACAAACGCACAGAGAAGACACGCACACAGAGACAACACACACACACAGAGACGACACACACAGAGAGACGACTACACACAAAGAGACGACAAACACACAGATACGAAACACACATAGAGACGATACACGCACAGAGACAACACACACACAAGGACAACAAGCACAGAGACAACACGCACACAGAGACAACACACACACACACAGAGACGATACAAACATAGCGACAACACACGCACAGAGACGACACACACACAGAGACGAGAACACACAGAGAGAAGACACAGGCACAGAGATACGAAACAGACATAGAGACGACACACGCATAGAGACAACACACACACGGAGACAACACCCACACAGAGACGACACACGCACACAGAGACGACACACACATACAGAGACGACACACACATAAAGACAACACAGACACAGAGATGACAGACACACAGAGACGAAACACACACAGAGACGACACATACACAGAGGCGACACACACACACACACACACACACACGAGAGAGAGACGATAAACATACAGAGAAGACACAAAAACAGAGACGACACACCCAAAGAGACGACACACACACAGATACGAAACACACATAGAGACGACACACACATAGAGATAGCACACACACAGAGACGACACCCACACAGAGATGGCACACACACACAGAGACGACACACACAGAGACGACACACACAAAGTGACGACTTACACATAGAGATGACACACGCACAGAGACGACAAACACACAGAGACGACACACAGAGACGAGAAACACACAGAGACAACACACACAAAGAGACGACACACACAGATACGAAACTTACAAAGAGACGACACACGCACTGAGACGACACACATAGAGCGTACTCACACACAGAGGGGACAAACACACAGAGACGACAGAGACAAAGAGACGACTCACGCACAGAGAGGACAAACACACAGAAACGACACACACACAGAAAGACGACACGCACATAGAGACAACATAGACACAGAGACGACACACACACAGAGACGAAACATACACAGAGACGACACATACGCACACAGAGACGACAAACATACAGAGAAGACACAAAAACAGAGACGACACACCCACAGAGATGACACACACATAGAGACGACACCCGCACAGACACGACACACAAACAGAGTCATAGTGGGAGAGATATCCAAAAAGTTGGGTTGATCTAGGTTCACTTAGAGTGGTGCACCAATATATCACTGTCCTTGGTAAGTCAATGCACAGGCTAGACTACTTTTTTGTGAAATTCAATGTATTTTTTCATGTATTTTTGAAAGTGCTTATACTATCACTACTCATTTCCCTAAAGACATCCAATCAAAACTTTGCGATAGCCATTTTGTTCAACGTAATTGAAATGTTCGGATATTAGGTATTTGAGGAAGACAAACCCCTTCATCCTTCAGGGCAAGAGTTGTAAATTATGCCCTGGGGGCATATAAGGTTTATATAGAAAGGGCGATAGCATAAACTTCGGAGGGGAATTATTGAATTGCTAATCAGAAGTTTTAGTCCCTTTTTGGGATTCAGAGTGATGAGAGGGTGGAGCCCCTCCCCCAATCGTATTTTCCCGAAATGCATCTGATAGAAATTTTGAGATGACCGTCTTTTGTCGTAGAATCTTCAAAAAGGGATCATTCAATTGGAAATTGAAATGGCTAGTGCCCTTTTTAATAGTCGAAAGTGATTGGAGGGCAACTACACCCCTTCCACGCCCATCCTTTCCCTAAACACATCCAATCAAAATTTAAGATAGTGACTTTGTTCAATGTAGTTGAAAGGTCCGGAAATGATGTCTTTGAGGATGACAAACCTCTCTCCAGACCTCAGGGCAAGGTTGTAAGTTATGCTCTGGGGGTATATAAGGTTTATATAGAAAGGGTAATCGTATAAACTTCAGAAGGGGCTCATTGTATTTGTAATCAGAAGCTCTAGTGCCCTTTTTAAGATTCCGAGTGATCGGAGGGCGGATAACCCCCCCCCCCCCCCCCACCTCAAATTTTCCCGAAATGCATCTGATGGAAATTTTGAGATGGCCATTTGTTGTAGTAAAAACTTAGAAAAAGACTCATTCGATGGGAAATTGGAGGGGCTATTGCCCTTTTTAATAGTCAAAAGTGACTGGAGGGGAACTAACCCCCCTCATACGCCCACCATTTCCCTAAAGACATTCAACCAAATTTTGTGATTGCCATTTTGTTCAACATAGTTAAATGGTCTCTAAATTATGTCTTTGAGGATGACAACCCCTCGCCGCCCTCAGGGTAGGGGTCGCAAGTTATGCCCTGGGTGCTTATAAGATTTTTATAGAAAGGATAACCGTATAAGCTTTGGAGGGGCTTACTGGACTGGTAATCAGAAGTTCTAGTAACCTTTTCAAGATTCAAGGTGATCGGAGGGCGGATGCCCCCTCCCCCCTGACACCTCATATTTTTTCAAAAAGTATCTGATAGAAATTTGAACATAGCCATTTGTTGTCGGAGAAACTTCAAAAAAGGCTCATTCGATTGGAAATTGAAAGGGCCTTCTTTAATAGTCTTAAGTGATTGAAGAGTAACAAGATCCCCCCCCCCGTCCAACAATTCCTGTTAACATTTTGTACTTTACTGAAAAATATACAAATGATTGTGCATTGTCAGTTTAATATACATATACTCATGTTTATTAATCAAAATGTTAAAAATATTTGATTTATTAAAGTTATAAAATTAAAAACATTTATATTTTTTTCAGTAAAGTGCAAATTATGTTCTGACATTGGGAAGGCATATGGGTTTTGAGCCCTACTCATGTTAATTTCTGCTCGTTTTGAGTTTCATTTATTTATCGATGCTGACTTTTGGTAGTTTTACGCTGGGTAGATTGTTTGATTTTATTTTTGATCATTTTTGGTTTAATAGAGTTCTTTACTTGTCTTTGAAAACCTATTTTGTGGAAAAAATATTTTAATTAATTACAATTAACAGACCATTAATTTTTTATACCATTTACAAAATTTCATTATAGCAGAGGTTTCCTGAAAAGGGGGATTCCACTATCTAATCCCCCCTCCTCCTTCAAACCTCCTTTTTTTTCTTTGCAGCCCCAAACAGAACATACATAAGTTTTGTGACACTACTTGCAGTTTTGTTATAGCACAGTAAGTAAAGAGTATACCTGAGTAAAGAGTAAAGACGACAATAAAAGTGTTAAAGGGAACCCTAGACATGTATCATTATTTTATATAGACCGGTACTCTCTTAAGTCCTATTTTTGCTGTTTCTAGGGTTGAACGGAAGCAATTTTATTTAGCTGTAATTGTTTACCTACCTGGCTGTAATGTTAGGGTAGGAGTTTTGTCTAAGCATCGAAAGCTCGCCAGTTTTTTTCATTTCATTTTTTCTTTCTTTTTTGAAAAAGGAGTGTTCGAGCACCTAAAGCGATAAAAAATATTTATTTCATAATTTAGGTAAATATTGGTTGTCGGGTAAGAATAAGAGGCGTTCCTTTAGCACCCACACATCTTTTTCGGTGGTGGTGGCCGAGACATGTAGCCATCTTTGATCGTTTAGATGTTTTTAGGCAAATGATTCACTGATGAATATATCAAAATAATTTATAGTGTGTTCATTTTATGATTGAATTTATGTTTTTGATTCACAAATTTTAGTGCACATCAATTCCGTAAAATCAAATTGATATTTTTTCTATTTTCCTGAAAATATAGTCTCATCAAATCTCATCTTTTTACCAGTGCATTTTTAGGTCTATGTATTTCTTTTTTCCTAGAATGACGTTATTTGCGCCACTACTGCGCAAGGTGCCATGTCATCTTTTATGCCCCCTCTAAAACTAGAGGGAGTGAAACATAAGTCCCCGTCAACCAAATTTAAATATAAACATAATAAAACTCCAAAGAATTTTCCAGACCTCTACCCCCTGAAAGAGTTATTGAAGGTCCGCTCTATTTTGGCAAAAAAAAATTAGCTACGGCCCTTGGTTCACCTTATTTAGAACCTTTCTATTCCTTATAATGGAACAGTTATTTGGGCATTGAAATTTGGGTATATGGTTCCTTTTTTTATTTATCAAAAATAGACTATAATATTGAAAAAATATAAAATCATTTTCTAATACATATTTTAAATTCTTCTTCTTTTCTTTCTTTTATCCAGTGGTATTTGGTCCTCCTTTCTGCGTTTCCTCTTCTTTTTCGTTTTCCTAATAATAGGTTCGTGATACTTCACGTAATGGATAGAATCAAACCGGTTATTGTTTCCTTTTCTAACTCCTGAAAGAGAAAAAAAAATCAATCCTGTTTTTTTCTTCTTTTTTTCATCTAAGACTCCTTGCTTATTTGTAATCTAATTTTTCCCTGTTTCTCTATTATTCCTTGGCTTTACTACCTATCTATCTTACCTCTTACTTGACGTTCCATAGCTTTCCACTTTTATAATTCGTCACATACATAATTTTTTCTCTCCTAGTACATTTTTTCTACATTTTTTTTCATTCATACGATTCTCCATCCATTTATTTACCATACAACAATTTCAAAATTCTCATTCTAGCTACTCACGACGGCAAGGGGCTGCTCCCATTCATTAGGCCTATAACATATAACATTAAAATACAAATTTACAATGCATGTACGTTTTTGTAGTTTAAAATACATTCACTTTTCTTATAACACTTTAAAACACTTTTCACTATATTTACATATATAAAAGAAAAAATTAAAAATATAACACCATTATTTTTTTAGTGCATCACATTTCAACACACTCTACTCTCGCTGGGCCTTGCACTGTTAGGTAGCTACAATAATCTTCAGAAAAAATCCTAAGAAACAAATATTTCACAATCCAGGTGAATCGTATCCCCCTCAACATATAAAATAAATTCCACTAGTTTAAAATAAATTCCAAACAGCCATTAAAAAAATGACCAAATCTTAAATCTATAATCTAAAAATTCATAAAATCCTATACTATTTCTACATTCCCTAAAAATATACTCATTTTTTTTCATAAATAAACTCCACTAATTCAAACCTAACTCTTCAAATCTAAGATCTCAAATCTAAACCCTGCAGTCTAAGTCCCAAATACTTCAAATCTAAACTCTATGATTTTTTTTTTTAAATAAGCCCCATACATTCTAATTATTCAATTAAATTTAAATCTTACCTAGTATATAAACTGAAAAATACTGAACAAATCCTGAAGCTAACTATTAAAATCAAAATTCTAATAAACTCTAAAATCAAACACTCATTAAAGTTCGAATATTTACGTAAATTTACTCTTATTCCATAATATATCTTCCATCTTTCCTTTATTTTTTTACCAAAATTAAAAACTCCTTCTTTCAAATCTTTTACCTAGATCCCTACCACAAAATGAAAAAAAAAATGTAAAACCTTAAACCCTTAAGCCCTATATTTTTTCTCCACTCTCCTTTTATTATTATTATTTTTTCCCTTTTTTTCAACAGCACATCCTTGCCCACCAAGACACAAATACTCTTCCCTTCTACTTTATACCAAACACGTCCTCTATTTTTTTACACTTCATAATCCTTATCCTTTTCCATTCTGTTTCCACACGATTTATGACATCATAATCTTCCTTCTGCTTTTCTTTTCGCTTTCACGTGCAATAACAAAATAGCGATACTATGTACACTGTTGTCCTTGTATAGGCCTCATCATCTATTTTTTGGTAATCAGCTTTCTCTAAATTAATTTCATCTTTTTTAACTGTAACACTTGCCAATAAATTCCTCAGTCCTGCTACATTTGTTTCTTGTTTTTCACATTCTAACATTACGTGATATTGCGTTTCTAGTTTTTTCTCGCATAGCTTACATAGTCCATTATTACCACTCATATTCATCTTTACTTTCGACTCTTCTGTGGGTAACAAATTATGCATAAAGAAAACATATGTTCTTTAACTTTTGGCGGTAACAGGCAAATTTCTAGCAGTATGAAACTTTTGTTCACCTCTTCTTCACTATAACTACTATTTTCAATTATTTTTAGTGGAGGAATCTGCTGCTTTTTTTCATAATATTCCTTAAGTTTTACTTTGTCAGTTTTCCCACTTACCTCAAGCGACATTCCTAATTTTTCTATTTCATAAATTTCTTCGAATGCTTGATTATATTTCGGAGGATATTTCTTTTCTTTTCCTTTCCATGTTTCATACCAAGCACTTGTTGGTGATTCTCTTTTCCTCATCAGTTGTTCCAACATTGTCATAATAAACAATTCTTTCATCTTACATTCTGCATGTATGACCTAAGTACCTCTATGATTTCTATATATGAACCTTATTGTCTATTTTCAATTTAGGTGGAAATTATTCATTCCATATGCACTGGTTAATTGCACTCAAAATTTGTTTTAGATGTGTCTTTTTGGGTTGTGAAACAAAAGACAGATACTATAAAGCTCGGCAGGCATAAATATTCACATACTGGGCTCTCTGGTGAACCGTCAGACCTCTTCCATATCCTTGTCTAAGGGCACTTTTGAATTTCGATATTGTATTTATCCAATTTTCACTTTCCGTTCGGCTCCAACTTCCTTAAAAAAACATTCCCAATATTTTAATTTTTTCCTTTCTCGGAATCCCCTCAAACACCACTTCTGCTTCGTCTCTCATTGATAACATTTTACATTTATTTCTATTGAGGTGTAGCTTGAAGATGTCACAATATTCAACTATGCACTGAACTGCCACTTTGAAATCATCTTCAGTTTCTGTGTACGTTGTCAGATCATCTACAAAACTGTTCAACTTCATTGCCACATTTTCTATTATAATGCCATTTATTTCCTTTTCTAGATATTTAAGTAACGGCTCAAAATATATTTCAAACAGTAAAAGGCTCAGCGGATATCCTTGGCGCACTCCAGTTTCTGCTTCAAATTCTCCTGTAACATCACTATTCACGCAAATTATCTGTACTATTTTTTAAGTTATCCTATTTATCCATTTTATGAATGTCTCGTAGAAACCGTAGTAATTCATGATCCATACTAGTATTTTTTTTTCTTATTTTATCGAAGGCCTTTTTAATATCATAGCTCGTTATCCTCCATTTTATTTTATTTTTTTCCTTTTGACTTCCTGCTTGTATTATTACGTCTCTTATACTAGCCAATACATCTATTGTTTTACGATTTTCTAGTCCTCCTCTTTGGTTTACACTTAGTATGGATGGTAGCACTTTTTTAGTCGGTTTCCTAATACTTTAGACATAATTCTGTAATCGCAATCTATGATATTAACTGGCCTCCAGTTGTTGAGGTCTTCAAGGCTACCTTTTTTCGGTATTAATTTCATCATCCCTAAGCACTGTATCTTGATATCATCGTTATTTACTAATTCATTAGAAATATCTGCAAGATGTTCTGTGATTTCTTCGACATGTGTCTTATAAAATTCGTAAGGTTTTCCCTCAAGTTTTATTGTTATCCGTCTCCATTATAGCTTTTTTTTATTTCTTCTTTTGTTCATTTCGCCGTTAGTATATTATTTTCTTCCTCTGTCACCTGATTATATTCAATTTTCCGAAAAAATTCGTCCACTCTCTTCTTTTCTTCTTCTGTCTTTCTTGTAAATACACTCTTGAAGAAGGATTTCACTTCTTCCATGATATCTTCCATTTTCTCAGTTGTTTTCTCATTTTTCTTTTCAACTCTTTTAAGATTAGTTTCTTCTGCTTGATTTTTCTCCTTGCAAATAAGTGTTGTTGTTATTTGTTCATTCCTTATCTGGTCCTCGCATTTTGCTCTTATCCTATAGGCTTCTGCCTTCTTTTGTTCTATTTCTCTTATTTCTAATAGAGTCTCGAAATATTCCTTATTTGAATTTCTCCCTTCAGTTATCTCTCTTTTTAGTTCATAAGCTATTCTATAAATAAATTTCAGATACTCATCACTAGTTTTTGATAATTCTAGTGAAATTGTCTTTACCTCTTGCGTAATTCTGGACTTCATCGTCTGTTTCCACTATTCGGGTAGTAGCTTGGGATGATTTCCTTCATCGATTTCAATATCTTCCCTATCTTTGTCTTACATTCATCACTTCTTAAGACTGCAGTATTCATTTTCCATGTAGGTTTCTTTATTCTTCCTTGTCTTTTTAATTTTTGTTTGTCACTAACACTGCATTGTGGTCCGTGAAAGACACTATCTTGTGTTCTATGTTTACCATACTTTGTAACACTACTTTTGATGCATAAACTCTGTCAAGTCTTGCTCCACCTCCATATTTTCCTACCCAGTTTATTCTTGTAATGCTGTTTATGCTTTTAAGTTCCTCCCAGACATCTACCAGTTTCAGCCCATTTATTAGCTCAACCAATGCTCTGCAAATATTCTCTTCTCGGGCTATGGCATCTTTCTTACTTGTTACACAGTTAAAATCTCAAAGTAATATTAATTCATCAGTATTTTGGGGGATAAATGCTGCAATATCTTGCCGAAAGAGTTTCTCTCTTTTTCCTATTTTGGGATCCGGATGGGGCATAAACATTGATATACGCTCTTCTATTTATCACACAACTGATAATGCTTCCTTCTTCGTCGATTCTGACAAGTTTTTGGCTCAAACTGGCATTTATATACCACTGCTACACTACCGCCACCAATACAATTGTTTGTTAAGTATTTGTATTCCGGTTCTACGCTTTTTAAATTATCAGTATCACTTTCTTGTACAAAAGCTAATTCTATACTTTCTGTCATCAGAAAGTCTCTTAAAAGCTGTTGTCGCTTTCTTTACTTCAGTCCATTTACATTTAAACTTATAAGCTTTTTGGATCCAATTCTAATCTCGTTTCATTCTCCTCTTCTTCACCAGTTTTCGCTTTCTTGTTCTCTTTTTCTGAGCCACTAGATGATGTTGACGTATTCATTTCTACTTCTACCATGTTCACCAATGTATTATCCACGTACTCGTCCACCACCAGCACCGGTGTAATGCTATTCAGAATAGTTTCCATATTTTCGATACGTTTCAACGTTCCAGATTCTTTCTCTTTTTCTTCGTTTTTCTTAAACCGTCTGTTTATATTTCTTTTCATCCCCCTTGTTTTGACTCCTGGTGCAGAATGGCTACGAGGTCGTATATCTGTGATCTCTTCTTTTTTTTTCATTATCTTCGTCGCTTACTGTTGAGTTAGCTGTCTTCTTTTTAGGTTTTTTCCTCATTTCTTTCTTCGCAGCCTCTATGTTTTCTGTCTCAGTTTTCTGTTTCTTTTCTAGTTCTTCTCTCATTTTTTGCAATTGTTGCTCTACATTTTGTTCAATTTTTCTATCATCTTTCCTTAAGTCTTTATCCACCTCTGAATCTTTTCGCTTTACTTCTTTTGTCAAGGATGGATATGATATATAATCATCCAGTTGGACTATCTCCCGTTCTTTTATTTGATTTGTGGCTGGTTTTGACGGAGATACAGAGCAGTCCGCCGCCATATATCCTTCTTGGTTGCATCTGGCGAACGTTCTTATTTGTCCATCGCACCATACTCGCAATCGTAGTTCATCCACAATAACGAAAGATGGAATGTTCATAGTTATTTACATTTTTGCTGCAAATCTTGCTTTTGACGTTTCTATCTATTCACCTCCCTGGCAGATATACCTTTTACACTGTAGCACCGTACCGTACCCCATCAATGTTTTTTGCACTATTGACCCTTCCATCTCAAAGGGCACTCCTTCGATTTTGACGTAGCTAGGTCTATTCTTGCAGCTTTCAATAATTACATATTTTACTTCTCCACCCATCGTTGCGAATGGGAGCATTCCGTTTTTTCTTCGCTCCAAAAACTTCTCAAGTTCTTCACAGTTTGTAAATTTAACAAAAATTGTTTACTTGAACTTTAAACCTGACGCATCTATGCCTATCAGTTTTTCTTTTCGCAAACCTTTTCTGTTTCATCCATCAATGCATCTGAAGTTCATTGGCAGGTCTTCATCTGTAAATGCGTTGAAACTCATAAATTCTGTATATTTTCGAACATATTTCAACGTTTTCCCATCTTTTTCTATAATTCCTCATCTTTTTTTTCTCCTTTTTCACAATGCTTTAAACACGAGTAATTTAAACTAAGTAATTAAAATAGCACACACACGCAGAAACAAAGAAAACAAGAAAATACTATTAACCAACCACCAACACCACCAATTAAAAAAACATCAAAAAAAGAAAAAATAAACAAACAAATTAAACAAATTACCAGATTAAAAACTTTATTTCAACACTCTCTACACGTTACCTAGCGGTCCGCACAAATCTAAGAATATACGAAATATTTCAGCACTCTCTTCACGCTACCTAGCGGTCCGTACAAATCTACGAAATATAGACTATTTAATGACGTTTTGTATTCACACTTAATACCTACCTATCCTAAATAACTAATTTACCTTACTTATTCAAACTAAAACTATCCTAAATATCTTATTCTATTATTAAATAATGTTTCCTTTTACCCTCTATTTTTAAAACTAACACAAACACTGAAAATATTTTATATTTTTTTTTCAATTTTTATAATCCTATTTTCGCTATGGAACGCTCCCGCATGGTTATATGTTAATTCAAAAGTCGTGAAAATTGGTCTTTTTTATCTTCTTAGGATCATTCTTGCGCATAGCGAATCGAAAAGTTTGGAGTAATGGTAACAATTCTGGAAATGTGATAAATTCTGGAAGAAATAATTCATCTCTCACCCTGAAGGAAACCATAATCTGCGATTTATCGTAACACATTCCAAGCATTATCGATTTTTCAGATCTAGGTTCTTACATGAATTCTTAGAAGATGGTCTGACGTCATTCCCCGCAGTAATCATTATGCTTAGAAACATCTCTGATTGGCCCAGAAATGGGTGTGTTCTTGTTCCGGTTGAAATTATTAGGCTTTCACTACTCATATAGCGAATCTAAAAGTTTGGAGTAAAGTGAACCAATGGCTCTGGTAACATTTTTCTGAGGGAACTGACGGGCCTTCACCAGTTTCTAAAGGGAGGAGATGTCTGTAAAACAGGTTAAAACACCGTTTGATTCTGAGTATTGAAAATTTGCCGGCGCAGATAAATTTGGCCTCTGCAGGCCCTCTATAAAAAATTCTTCCTCTTTGGATTGTAAAACCTTGTGAAGGCTATAAACAAAGAAGGCTGAGCCTTGTCTTTTTCGTGGGCAGAACAATAGCACCACATAAGTAAAGAGCGGTATGACTTTAATGGATTATTTTTCCCCGGGTAACTTTGCATGGAAGGAGTTGTCATAAGAACATCGGATGGGGCTCAATCGACAGAAAATTTAAAGTTCATTTGCCCTGTTCAAAAGTCAAAAGTGATTGGATGACAATCAGCCCTCTCATCCTTCTACGCTCCTTTTAGCTGCCCTCTTCCTTACAACTTCTAACCAAAGTTTAGAGATAGCCATTTTGTTCTAAATAGTTGAAAGGTGTGGGGGTGAGGATATGAACCCCCACAGCCCATGGGGCAAGGGCTTTAAGTTGCACAGGCTGTCTATTACTTTTGTTATTGTTATTGTTCAAATTCACTTTATTTTTCCCTTAATAATCTTGTTAACAACAAAAATAACAGCGGAAGTCAAACAATTTAAAAACACTTACAAAATTAAATTATTCAAACTTGATTTATTTACAATTTTTCTGGGTCACCATTGTAGTGTTTAACGAAGTATGGACCAAATGACTTCAGGCAGTGCTCGGATGAGTGGATCGGAGGTCGTTCCAGCTTTGCTGCGTTTTTCGTTATTTCTCTGAGCCTCGTAGAATGTTGAGTTTGGCGCGCCTCAAAATCCGGAAGTAGATTGCGGTGTGTTTCAGAGTCGAGGATTTTTCGACCAAAGTCCATGACCAGTGTTTGCCTTCTCTCTTTGAGGGACTCCAACTTCAGAACTTTGAGGCTCATCTCATAGTCAACGAAACTACTCCCCAGTATTGTTTTGCAGGCCCTTTTCTGCAATCCTTCAATTTTGTCGCTTTGATCTATGGTCAGTGCGCTGTGCCACACTGGGCAGGCATATTCAGTGAGCGGTCTAATGTAGCATTTGTAGCATACAACCATGATCTCAGTTTTCATCCCAAAGCGGCGAAGGTAGGCAAAAGATCTTAGGAGGAAGGCGGTCTTCGAGACGATTGACGATACGTGGGTATTCCATTTCAGATCGGCATCCAGGTGGACACCCAGGATCTTCACCGTTTTTACAGCCTTCGGCCCACCGCATGGCGGGTCTGGAACTGGCCGTTTAAGGAAATTAACCCTAAATAGGACTGTTTTTTCCTGGCTGAGTGTAAGTTTCACTTGGTTTGCTTAATCCTCGATTTTTCGCATTACTGTTAGGATTGGGTCTGGCTGTATGCTCTGTGAGAGAAGTCTGAGGAGGAGGGTGGAGAGATCGTTAGCGAATTTTTAGCGTTCCATAATTTCGCGAAAAAGTTTTTTGATCACAATAAGGAAGGCTAAAGGGCCTAACTTCGACCCTTGTGCTGCACCGCAGGTCAGCTCCCTGATGTTTGACGTTTCGCCATTGGGAAGTTGTACTTTCTGTTTGCGGTTCGTCAGGAAACTGCCAACCATTCGAAAGACAATTTGTCTTGCTCCAAGGTAAGTTGCCTCGTCGATAACAACTGAGTGGTCGATTAAGTCGAACGCTTTCACGAAGTCCACGATGATGCAGTCAATATAAGCACCGTCAATCTCCAGATGCTCCAGGATGTCTCTGATGAGGCGGATCAGGTAATGCACAGTACTATGACCTGGACGAAAGCCGTACTGCCGAGGATCAAGATTTTCGCTAATATCTTCAAAATCCATTTGAAGACAATTCCTTCCAGGACTTTTGAGAAAATCGATGTCTTTGAGATGGGTCTTAAGTCATTTGCAGATTCGACGGATGATTTTTTCGGTATAGGAATGACCACAGCAGTTTTGAATCGTGTCGGGAAGGTGCCCTCACTCAGGCATTGGTTTACTACGGCAGTAAACGGTACCGCAAGCTCGTTGCTGCATGCTTTGATCAGTTTGATCGGCAGTTCTCCAGGAAATGAGGCCTTGGATGCGTCCAGTTTTAAGAAAGCGGTCTGGATGGTTTCTGCTTCAATGACAGGGAGTTAAGTTTTGTTATTGGGAAAGAGGGGTTTGTTTGAGTATCGGTCTCCAAAAAAGTCTAAAGGTATTAAGGTGGAACTCTTAGGAATGGTTGAACTAAATCAAAACGCTCTATGTGCATGCACGTTGCCAAAAGGGCGTATCAGGAATATCTTAGGAACGACTTAGGTTATCAAGTTGAAAATTCCCGGGCATGTTGAGGTGGGTGTTGAACTAGCCAAAAGACGTTATGTACATGCCGCTACTACTACTACTACTGCATCTACTTGTGAATGTGACTAGATGTGACTGTGATTGCAACTAATTTCGACTGTGACTACTTGCGATTGCGACCAGGTGTGACAGCAACTACTGCTACTACTAATACTACTACTACCATGATTGCGGCTTTGACTGATGATGCTATTGCCACTACTACTATAATTATTTACCTAAATCGAAATACCTTATGTATATCCAGGTTGTAAAAAGGGCATAGATGCAATATCTCAGGAATAGAAAACAGCGTTAAGTTGAAACTTTCAGTGAAAGCAAAGAGTGAGGTAAAACTTGATCAAGAGAAACTATCTGTATCGCCAAATGAGCGTCTGTATAATATCCCAGGAATAAATAAGGGCATTATGTTGAAACTTTCAAGGTATGTTGTCGGGGATTTTAAACTAGATCAAAAGATACTATGTGTATCCAGGGTTGGTAAACCAAGACGACTAAGGCAAATCCAATTTGACAGATGATGTAATCAATCAGTAAGACTTGTCATTCCTCTCTGAAATTTCTCCGAGGTGTCCATATCTTTGTTGTAAAAGTGATTAGTCGAGCAGTTACCATATTCCAAACGGCGGGGCCAGGATTTACTCAAGCAATCCAGCCCCTTTTTATCAAAAGATGAAAGATACTCAGACAAGCCACTAAATCAATTAACACTCTCTTAAAGTAACTCTCTTGATTTTTCAGATGGATTTTATACGACGCTCCATCATACAATATGTATTCTGACTTGCCCTCAGGTTATTTTTGGGGCGAAGATTACTGCACTGACCTGGCACACGATTTAAAACAAAAGGTATAATGTTAACTTCTCAAAGGCCTATTTCCGCTGTCCCAAATGACTCGGGTAATGTTTTATAAGCTCGGAGGGATAGAACTATTAACTAATAAAAAATTTTATTAGGATTAAAAAATGAGACCCTTCAAAAATAAAAAGTATTAAAATAGCGATTCAAATTCAAATACGAGTAAGTGTAAAATACCCTGAAAAGATGTAAAACAGAGCTTCCATATGGTGTTAATTCTTAACGGAAGCAGTTTTTATTTTGATATGTCTCACTCAAATTCCTTGGATATCTTAAAACACTTCAAATCGTCAGAGAATTCTACCAAGAACTCTTAGATAATACTTTTTAGTTAGCCCGTGGAGATAAATTTCTGTTAATCTTCTGCTATATTCTATTTATCATGTATGTTATATTTTCCGTTCTGTTAATTTGTTGTTGATAAATCAATTTTATGCTAGCCCGTTGAATTAGCAATTTTATTCCTTATAACTTTCCTGTCAGGACTGCGGAAACAGGCCTCTTATTGAAGACCAATAATAAGCTTGACTTATAGCAGTGTTATTAATTCATTTCAGGAGTCTTCTTATTCTTTTCCTTTCTCTCTATCTCGTTAGGAAGAGATTGACGATGACGAAAAACTTACAACACTGTCAGGGAAACCCCAGGTACAGAGATGGAATCAGATGCTCAGACCTCTGTAGACCCGAGGACGTTAGTGAGTCTACCCTTCGGGCTGACTAATGGTATAGGACAATTCTAAGGGTCTAACATAACCTATACACTTAAATAAAAGACAGTTAAACATCGTATGTAACATAGAATAAAAATATAAACAGAATCCGAGGCAACGGTACAGCGTTGCCTATAATAGAGGCCAAAAGACTTCAAAGTTGTATTGTTATAGATTAAAAAAAAACATTTTCCACAAAAAAAAAGATTTTTCAAAGAAAACTAAAGAGCTCCATTTAACCAGAAATGAGCAAAAATAAAGACAAATACTCTTCCAAGCGTAAAAATACCACAAATCACATTCAATAAATACTCTAAACCCAAAACGAACAAAAATTACAATACATAACCGAGTCAAAGTCAAAACGAGGAAAAATTGACATGAGTGCGGCATTAATGCAAATAAAATTGCAGAAATTAATTTTTGAAATTAATTTCTGTTCGTATATTATTGACAGTTTCTTTTCCGTGGAAGAAAAATAATGTTTTATATCTTTTAGGTTTTTTTTTATATGAATCCATAGTTTAGCTTGCTATTTCTATGTTGGAGAAACTATTTCACCAATTTTTAATCTTGACACAAATAGCATTATTAAATTTAATGTTATACCTCCTTAAGTTGACCTAAAAAAAAAAAAAAAAAAAAAAAAAAAAAAAAAAAAAAATCATCTATTCTCTTTGAAAACATTGATACGCGTACACTCTTTCAATATATTTAAATTGTAAGAGCAGAAGAAGTAATAGTAGTAGCCCCAAAAGTTTCAACTTAATACCCCCAGTCGTTTTCGATATATTGCTGAGGTGTTTTATTGGAAACCATACACACAGGGCCTTTTGATTTAGTTTTCAAGCAATATTTAATTTTAAAACATTATGGGCCTATTACATGATTGTAGGGGGTTGACATACCCAAAACCCGTAGAAACATAGTTCTGGACCATTCTACTATGCTCAACAAAATGGCTATCTCAAAATTTTGAAAGGATGTCCTTGGAAAATGAATGGCCTTGGAAGGAGGACTACTTACCCTCCAATTTTTTTTTTTTTTGCTCTTAAAAATGGCACTAGAACCTTTTGATTTAGTTCAACATCCGCCTAAATATACCTTGAAAGCTTCACCTTAATGCTCTTCGTTTGTGTAGTAGCAATAATTGCAGTAGTGTTAGTAGCAGTATGCACATAGCACCTTTGGTTTTTTTCAACATCACCTACAGCACACGCTGAAAATTTCAACTTAATGCCATCAACCGTTCCTGAAGTATTTCTGATACATCTTCTTGACAACCTGTGTGGGCATAGTGGGTTTCAATTTAATTCCATGTAGTTTCAATATTTCCCAAATTTTTACCTTAATACCCTTAGTTTAGTAGCAGCAGTATTAGTAGAATTAATAGTAGTAGCCTTAGATATAATGGAAATAGTAGTAGTAATAGTAATAATAGTAGCAGTAGTAGTAGTATGAGTAAAAGCAGTAGCATTAGAATACAAATATTCTCTTTTGGTTAGTTCCACATCCACCAAAACAAGCCCTGTTAGTTTCAACTTCAGACATCAACTGTTCCTAGGATATTGTTGTTACACCCTTTTGACAACCTGCATACGGACTGCATGTTGTGATGAAGTTCATCTCCCCCTTGTCCAAAAAAAAATCCTTAAAAGATTCACATTCATAACCTTAGTCATAGTTGTAATAGTAGTCACAGTAGTATTATATTGGTATTACTAGTAGTTGTATTAAGAGCAATAGCATAAGTACTAGTAGCAGCAGTAGCATTAATGTATTACCTTTACAAGTAGTTGCAATAGAAGTATTAGTTGAAGTAGTAGCAGTAGTTGTAAACATAATAGTGACAGTAGTATTTGTAGTAACGTGCACATAGTGCCTTTTGGTCAGATGATCTTTCTGTTTTAGCATTCTCTGAAAGTTCCAAGTTAATACCCAAATCAATTCTTGAGATATGCTCTTTCGACAATGTACATGCACATAGTGTCTTTTGATTCAGTTCAAATTTCCGCTCAATATTGTAAATTAAGTAGTGTGGTAGTATTATTAGTAGTGGTAGTAGTAGTAGTAGTGGTAGTAGTAGTAGTAGTGGTAACATGAAAACCCTGCCTTTGATCATTTTCCTTGTCTTTTTCTGAAAGTTCCAAATTAATACACCCAGTCATTCCTCAGTTACGCCCTTTTGACCATCCGTATACACATAACATTTTTTTATTTAGTTCAACACTCCCCTCAACATTCTCTGAAAGACCCGCCCGAATGCCCTTCGTCTTCTTGGAAATTAAAATTTAAAAATGTATATCTTCCTTAATAACATACACTATATGAAAATAATGAACGAATTGTCTAACTTACAGGACTTACCCTGAGGACTGTGGGGAGGTTGACATCCCCAAAGACATAATTAATGGACCTTTCAACAATGCTGAGCAAACTGCTCTCTTAAGATTTTGATTGGATATGTTTTGGAGAATGTTAAGCTTGTGGGGGAGGGGCTGTTTGCCCTTTATTTAATTTTGACTCTCAAAAAGGGCACCAGAACTTATGAGTTGCAATCACATGGGCCCTATCAGATCCCAATTTTAGATGACCACCCGTTCTATAAAAGTCTTATATGTCCCAGGGCCTAGCTTACAACCCTTGTCACTGAGCTATGGAGGTTGTGTCTATGCTGAAGGCATCGCTATATGCTCTTTGGACTATTGTGAACAAAATGGATATCTTACATTTTCAACCAGATGCGTGAAGGAAAGAGCCTGCAAAGGAGGGAGGGGCTAGTTGCCCTCCGTCACTTTTAACTCTTAAAAGAGAACAAGAATTTTAAATTTCAAATCAAATGGGCCTTCTCTGAAGTTCACACAACAACTCCTTCCAAAAGAACCTTATATACCCAAAGGGGATAGATAACAACCCTTGTTCCCTGACTCTGCGGGGTAGTGTCAGGCCCAAAGGCCTTACTATGGGATCTTTAGACTGTTTTGAATAAATTGTTATCTAAAAATGTTCATTGTATGTATTTTAGGAGAATAAGACGTGAGGGGGGGGGGGCTAGTTGTCCTCAAAAGATTTGGACACCTAAAAAGAGCACTAGAACTTCTGATTTCCAATTCAATGAGCCTTCTCCGAAGTTTATATAACCACCCTTTTGGTAAAATCCTTATATGCCCCTGGGGTATAACTTACAACCCTTGCTCTGAGGGTGGTAGGGGGGTTGTCATTCTTAACGAAATATTTACTAGGCATTTCAACTACTTGAAAAAAAAGGCTATATAAAAATTTTGATTGGGTGTGGTTCAGGAAGTGATCCTTGGGGGAGGCTGTTTGCCCTCCAATCACTTCCCACTATTAAAAAGGGTACTAGAACTCTCAATTTCCAATCGAACGAGCCCCTTTCGAAGTTTCTGCGACGACTCCTTTTATACAAAGTATCCTGGTCTAAAACAAAAACAAAAATAATAAATAATAAATTATTCTCACATCGCTCTCTACTTAGTCAGCGCTATTGCCCTGCCTATGATTTTTTTTTTTTTTTTTTTTTTTTTTGCAGAAGCACTCCAAATTGAAGGGGTGGTCGTATAAAATTTAGAGGGGGCTTGTTTGATTGGGAATCGAAAGTTCTAGTGTCTTTTTTAAGAGTCAAACGTTATCGAAGAGCTGCTAGGCCCTCCCATGCCTTGTTTTCCCTAAATACATCTGATCAAAATTTTGAGATAGTCATTTTGTTCAAAATAGTTCTAAGATCAGATAAAAAGGGCTGTAAGTTAATCAAGCTCCTTATTGTTACTTTGATAGTTTTTTTTTACTTTGATAATTTACCCCTTTGATACTAGTTTTGATACTCTGATGAAACTTCGATGTTGAAAAAAATATGATTTTGGAATAGGGAATTACGAAAACTTGAAATCTTGGCAATCAAAAATGAATAGAAATTAATTTAAAAAAAAAATTCCAAAAAAGAAGTTTTTCAAAGAATAGTAAAGGCCGTGATAAACTTAAGATCAGCAGAAATAAAAACCTATAATAATTCAAACTCAACGTCACCAAACTTCAATAAAGGAGGCCAAAAACGAAAAGAAATTAAATAAAAAATCATAGCAAACAAAAATACAACAGGTACTAATATAAAATAGTAAATAAATGTTAAAACGAATAAAACTTAAATTGAATATTCAAATCAAGCTTAAAAAGAACAAAAATCCCTGAGAACTTTGGTTTTCTCTTTGCTATGTGTGTCTTGAACAGTCTTGGAAACAACTAATAAATTCAAATGAATATTTGATATATAATGATATTTGTTGATGAAAGCTCAGTAGTTCAAGATTTTATCTCACTATAATTTTTATTTGATTTTCAATGTTGTAAAAAGAACAAAAGAAAATATTTTTAATATAATTCGTTTGCTGTAAAGTACCAATTACGCAGTAGGCTTTATTTTTTTACAGTTAAGGAAGCTGGCAGTAGCCAAACTCTCGTCTGTAGTGAACTTTGTTTACTTTTTGGACAGTTTTTTTTTAGTTAATACCATGAAAAAAACCCTGATAAAACCTACATGAACTCTTTACATGGGGGTTTGTTTTCCAGCGAACCTTACTCCTACTAGCTTTTTAGTTGGTTCTTGGCCATGTCATTAATAAATAGTTGGTTCGGGCCAGATTCTCTAGAAGTGAATTAGTTTGACTGAACCAAAGAAGTGAAACTTGACAAATCTTTATATAACAAAACAATTGCTAATTTACGTCACAGGGAATTTATCCCATGAAGTAGATGGTTTTATTTGGATATTAAATAAAAAAAAACAAGTTTTTTAAACTGAAAGTAAGGGGCGACATTAAAACTTAAAACGAACAGAAATTATTCCGTATATGAAAGGGGCTGTCCCCTCCTCAACGCCTCGCTCTTTACGCTAAAGTTTTTTATTGTTTTCAAAAATAAAGTTGTGAGACAGAGTCAAACTTTAGCGTAAAGAGCGAGGCGTTGAGGAGGGAACAGCCCCTTGTATATACGGAATAATTTCTGTTCGTTTTAAGTTTTAATGTCGCCCCATACTTTCATTTTAAAAAACTTGTTTTTTATTTAATTTCTGATCGTTTTTTAGTTAATGCAGCTTTTATTTTGGCTCGCCGTCATTGAATAAGTAAACAAAATTTGCATAAAAATTTTACTTTTCTTTTGCTAAATGGCTGTCTCTAAATTTGGTTCTGACGTAATTTACAAATTAACTTACGTAACGAACTTCTATATTCGTATATTTTTCTTCTGGAAAAAAATACAAAGTTGCAGATTTTTGCAGATATGAGCTTGAAACCTATGTTATAGGGTTTTCTGATACGCTGAGTCTGACAGTGATTTTCATTAAAATTTTTTCACTTTTAGGGGATGTTTCCCCCCTCTTTAAAAAATCAGGTAAGTTTTCTCAGGCTCGTAGCCTTTGATGAGTAATACTAAACTTAACAAAATTTATATATTAAGAATCAGCATTATAAGCCCATTCTTTTGATGAATTTATTGACATCAAAGTTCCGTTTTTAAAAGTTTCGCTTACTATTGAGCCGAATCGCTTGTTTTTTTTTATTGTTTTTTTTTTATTACGTATATGTTATTACGTATATGATGGGGTTCTCCATTTAGTCAATACCACGCTCTTTACGTTAAAAGTTAAAAAAAAATTTAATTCACACACCCCTGAATCACAAAGGCCGTTTAATTAGAATAGATAGCTCTTTTGAAAGCACTAAAAAAAACTGTAGCGTAAAGAGCGAGGTATTGACTTGGGGGAGAACTCCCTCATATATGTAATAATTTCTGTTCATTTTAAGTTCTAATGTTGCTTCTTACTTTCAGTTGAAAAAAACTTGTTTTTTTAAATTTAATTTCTGATCGTTTTTTAAATAATGCTTGGAAATCCGGCGCCCCCTTCATAGAAATATCCCTTACCCCAAAGAAACATCCTCCACGGAAAGATTCTCCCGAGTAACCCCCTCCTCCAGCCCCCCTCCCCCCCTCCAAAAAAAAATTCTTCCTGGAAATGTCTGTATACTTCCCAATAATCAATACAATATGCAAGCAATGGGCAAAGTTCATAACTTGCAGCCCTTCCCCTGGGAACTGTGGGGGATTAAGTCATCGTAAAAGACATATTTATTAGATTTTAGACTATGCTAAACAAAATGGCTATCTCAAAATTTTAATTGGGTGACATTGAGAAAAAAATGAGTTTGGGAGGGGGCCTAGTTGCCCTCCATTTTTTTTTTTTGGTCACTTAAAAAGGGCACTAGAACTTTTAATTTCCGTTCCAATGAGCCCTTTTACGATATTCTAGCACCACTGGGTCAATACGATTACCCCTGCAAAAAAAAAAAAAAAAAAAAACAAAAAAAAACAAACAAATAAACACGCACCCGTGATCTTTCTTCTGGCAAAAAATGCAAAATTCCACATTTTTGTAGATAGGAGCTTGAAGCCTCTACAGTAGGGTTCTCTGATAGGCTGAATATGATGGTGTGAATTTCATTAAGGTTCAATAACTTTTAGGGGGTCTTTCCCCCTTTTTTCGAAAATCAGCCAAATTTTCTCAGGCGCGTAACTTTTGATGGGTAAGATTAAACTTGATGAAACTTATATATTTGAAATCAAAATTAAAATTTGATTCTTTTGATGTATCTATTGGTACCAAAATTCCTGTTTTAGAGTTTCGGTTACCTTTGAGCCGGGTCGCTCCTTACTTACAGTTCGTTACCACGAACTGTTTGAAAGAGAATACTGAAATACAAATTGACGCTGGGAGAAATAAGGGTACTTATGTGTTATTAATTAAAAAAAAGACTTTCCGAAAAATAAGTTTTTCAAAGAAAAGTAAAGGCCATTTTAAATTTAAGCTCAGCAGATACAAATACCTGTTAAAATTCAAACTCAAAACGACCAGAAATTACTATTAAAGAATAAATGAAACCCAAAACGAACAGAAATTAAATAAACAATCATAGCAAAAAACATACAACAAGTAATAATATAAATGAATAAATAGATCTTAAAGCGAGTAATGCTTAGATTGAATATGAAAATCAAGCTTAAAACTAAAAAAAAATTTTTGCTATTGAAGTATAAATGAAACTTAAAACGAACAGAAATTAAATAAACAATCAATGCGAACAAACATACAATAGATATTTATGTAAATGAATAAATAAATCTTAAAACGAGTGAAACTTAAATCGAATATACAAATCAAGCTGGAATCTAATAAGAATAACTACAAACAAGAGTTTGGGTATTGCCTCCTCTCACTGCAGAAGCCTAAAACCTACTGCATCATTGGCGCTTTACTGAAAACTATATGAGTCTTGAACAGTCTTGGAAAGCATAAACAAAATCAAATTGAATATTAGATATATAATGATATTAATTGATGAAAGATCCATCAGTTCAAGATTTTGTTTTCACTGTAATTTTTAATTTCATTTTCAATGCTGTAAGAACTGGAAAAGAATAAATTTGTAATATAATTCGTTTTCAGTGAAGCGCCAATGACGCAGCAGGCTTTAGGTTTTTACAGTTAAACAAGGGGTGAAACTATATTTGTCTTGAACAATCTTGGAAAAAACTAATAAATCAAACTGAATATTTGATATATAATGTTATTAATTGTTGAAAGCTCATCAGTTTAAAATTTTACTGTAATTTTAATATTTATTTTCAATATTAAGTACAAAAAAAATATTTGTAATATAATTCGTTTTCAGTGAAGCGCCAATGACGCGGTAGGTTTTAGGCTTCTGCAGTGAGAGGAGGCGATACCCAAACTGTTGTTTATAGTTATTTTTATTCGATTCAAGCTTGATTTGCATATTCAATTTCGTTTTACTCGTTTTAAGATTTATTTATTCATTTGCATTAATGTATATTGCATGTTTGTTCGCATTGATTGTTTATTTAATTTCTGTTCGTTTTGTTTCATTCATACTTCAATAACAAAATTACTCGCTTTAAGATCGATTTATTCATTTATATTATTACTTGTTGTATGTTTTTTGCTATGATTGTTTATTTAATTTCTGTTCGTTTTGGGTTTCATTTATTCTTTAATAGTAATTTCTGGTCGTTTTGAGTTTGAATTTTAACAGGTATTTGTATTTGCTGAGGTTAAGTTTAAAATGGCCTTTACTTTTCATCGAAAAACTTATTTTTCGGAAATTTTTTTAGATTAATTTTTATTCGTTTTTGATTGCATAAAGTTTCAAGTTTTTTATGGCATGGGGGGGGATGCTTACTGTCTGATTATTCTTGACTTTAAAAAACGGAGCAAGAACTTCCGATTTAAATCAGATGAGGCTTTTTCAAAGTCCATACGATTACCTCTTTGATAAAACCTAATATATGAACAATGGACAGCTTGCAGAATTTATGGACAGCGATTGACACAACAATGAATGGATTGAAAAAATAGCTTCAAAAAGGGGGGTTAGACCATTTCATTTGCTGACTCAGAGAGATCAGGACTGTTTGGATTTGACCTTAATCGGATTTTGTGTGCAAAAGCAATTTTGCATCTATCGCAGAGTATGCATTTAAACCTTATTTTAAGTATGGCAGTAATTTTAATTCTTTTTAGCATTTCCAGTTTGAGAGAATTTCTGGGGGTATTTGTATAGCCAATTCTTTATCTAGTTCCAATTAGTGTATTCTGATGTGTCTTAACGTTCCCTCAAAACTTGTATAGACAGTTATACAAAATAGTTACAGTTATTGAACTGTAACTGAGATAACTGGCTATCTCAAATTTTTTTTGCGAATGGGCTTGGGGAAAATGGCGAGGGGGCTAGCTGCCGTTAACCCTCTTGACTCTTAAAAAGTGAACTAGAACTTTCAATTTCCAATCAAATGAGCCTTCTATGAAGTTTATACGAGCATCCCTTTCATAAGAACCATACATGCCCTCAGGGCATAAGTTAGAACGCCTTCCCCTGGGCCTTGGGGCGTTGTATTGACACCGGCGTTTTTCTTATCCGACCTTTGAACTATTTTCAAAAAATGTCTATTTCAAAATTTTCATCAAATGGGTTTGGAAAAAGAAGGCGTGTAGGGGGGGGGGGGGGGGCTAGCTGCCCTCAGACCTATTTTGACTATTAAAAGTGAGCTCGAACTTTCAATTTCGAATCAAATGAGCTCTCTCTGAAGTTTATACGAGCATCCCTTTCATAAGAACCATATATAACCTAGGGCATAACTTACAAAGCCTGCCCCTGGGCCTTGGGGGGTTGTGACGACACCTGAGTTTTTGTTATATGACTTTTGATCAATTTTTAATTTAATGGCTATCTAAAAATTTGTATTGGATGCATTTTGGGAAAAGGGGCTGGGGGAGGGGCTAGTTGCTCTCCAATCTCTTTTGACTCTAAAAAACTGAACTGGAACTTTCAATATCTAATCAATTGAGCCCTCTCTGAAGTTTTTACGAGCATACCTTCAATAAGAACCATATATTTCCCCAGGGTATAACTTAAAACGCCTGCCCTCGGGCCCTGGGGGGGGGCTGTGTCGACCCTGGAGTTTTCGTTATATGGTTTTTGAACTATTTTCAAAAAGATGCTATCTCAAAGTTCTTATCAGATGGGTTTGATGAAAAAAGGGCGTGGAGGAGGGGGACTAGATGCCCTCCAATCTCTTTTGACTCTAGAAAAGTGAACTGGAACTTAAAATTTGAAAAGTGAACTGGAACTTAACTGGAAATTAAAATCAAATTAGCCCTCTTTGAAGTTAATACGACCATTCTTTCTATTAAACCCATATATGCCCCCAGGACATAACTTACAACGCCTGCCCTCGGGCCCTGGGGGGTCGTGTCAACACCGAAATTTTTGTTATATGATCTTTGAACTATTTTTAACAAAATAGCTATCTCAAAATTTTTATCGGATGCATTTGGGAATAAAGGGTTTGGGGGAAGCTGGTTACCCTCCGATATCTTTTGACGCTTAAAAAGTGAACTAGAAATTTTAATTTCCAATCACATACGCCATCTCTGAAGTTAATACGAACATTCCTTCCATAAGAACCATATATGCCCCCAGGGCTTAACTTACAACCCTTGCCCTGAAGACTGTGGGGAGAATGTCCTGCTCAAATATATAATTTCCAGAACTTTCAACTACGTTGAACAAAATGGCTATATCAAAATTTTTATTGGATATGTTTGGGGAAATGGTGGGCGTGGAAGGGGTTTAGTTGCCTTCCAATCACTTTCGACTATTAAAAAGGGAACTAGCAATTTAAATTTCCAATCGAAAGAGCCCTTTTTGAAGTTTCTACGACAACACCTTCTATAAAAAACCTTATATGCCCCCAGGGCATAACCTAAAACCCTTGCCGTGAGGGCTGTGGGGGGGGGTTGTTATCCTCAAAGACCTAATTTCCTAAATTTTCAACTACGTTGAATAAAATGGCTATCTCAAAATTTTGATTGGATGTGTTGGGGGAAAGGTGGGCAAGAGAGGGGTGTTAGTTGCCCTCCAACCACTTTCGACTATTAAAAATGGCAGTGGCCCTTTGAATTTCCAATCGAATGAGTTATTTTTGAAGTTTCTACGACAAAACCTTTCTATAAAAACCTTATATACCACCAAATGGCTATCTCAAAATTTTCATTGAATGTGTTTGGGGAACTGGTAGGCATGGAAGGGGGTTATGTGCCTTCCAATCACTTTTGACCCTTAAAAACGGCACTAGAACTCTCAATTTTCAATTGAATTAGCCTCCTTTGAAGTTTCTACGACGACCTCTTCCATATGAAGTGCCTCTGGGAAAAAAAAAATAAATAATAATAAAACATTGGAGCCGTATGGCCTTTACTATAGGGCAACGCTATAGCGTTGCCTCTGATAGTGCCTATGTTAAGTTCTTCATCCATTGACGCAGAACCGATTTCTTCGCTAGGTTCTTTCAGCTTAGCGTGAGACAAACAAAGCCAAGTGACAGAATAGATAGGAAATATATAATTTGGGCTATATATTTGCACCTTAGGGGGAATCGTGGTAAAGTATATGAATAGTGTGAAGTTAAGCGGCGTTCACAAGCGTGCCTAGCTAGAATCTCATGTCTAGACACTTGTCTAGCCAGAATTCAATGTCTAGGTAACGACCGTTCACAAGTACAATTCGGTGCTTAGCTAAAACTACAAATTTGGTTTCAAATTGTCATTTCTAGCCAATCAAGAGAGCTTATGTGGGCAAAAATTTCAAAATTGTAATCCTTATTTTTACTGTCACAAGATAATGGATTAGATAAGCAAAACAATTGCCTTAGAGTGCTTAACTATTTTGTCTGGTATTGCATATTTTCCTAAAATGAAAAAAACAATTAATGAGAAAACAAAAATTAAATTTCAGTTTGAAAATGTAAACATAAGTAGTATTCATACTATTGATCCGAGACGATATGGTATAAAGCGACCAATCCCTCTATATTATGGACCTATAAAGCGATCAAACACGTTATATTTGGAAACAGGGACGAGATTGTATCTTGCAAGTGGCGGGTTTATAGTTCAACACCCATTTTCTAGGGGCAATCAGAGAGATACAGAGACTACTCCATATATGGTAACTTGATTAGTAATTGTATTCAAATATAAGGAGTGATTTTCAGTGTATTCAAAGGTTTATTGGACTTTTGTATAAAATGGTTAACAGCCAAGCTTTCGGCTATTAGCATTCGACGGTAGGTTTAATACTAGCATATGGGATTAATTACTATCAACTATACAAGGAACATGCTCAGAGACGTAAAAGATTTGACGCATACAAGAGACATTGGTATAACATATTTAAAGGTTAATTGAACTTTTCTGTAAAATGGTCAACAGCTAAGCTTTCGGATATTAGCATTTGACGGTAGGTTTAATGATAGCATATGGGATTAATTACTATCAACTATACTCGGAATATGCTCAGATACGTAATAGATTTGACGCATACAAGAGACATTGGTATAAAGTATTTAAAGGTTTATTGGACTTTTCTGTAAAATGTTCAACAGCCAAGCTTTCGGCTATTAGCATTCGACGGTAGGTTTTATGATAGCATATGGGATAAATAACTATATTTGCGAAAAAGATATTACACTGGCATAGCTCTGCAATGAATGATCTTAATTGGTGATTGAATAATAGGGGGCGAAACAGAGGTAGATAACATTTTGAATTGGACTTTATGAAGGTGGTAAAAAAATGGTTAAACTGCCTACCAGTTAAGGTAAGCCCGAAGGGGTCGCTAACTCCTAGGCAATTTATTATAGATTTTGAATAACGTCCTAGGCATCAATCTACGAAAACGATTAACGATGACAAGATGACCTTGTGAGTTGACCTAGCTTTACTTCTCCGATATGTTCTGTATAATACACAAGTAGCATTTGAACAGTGTTGTCAATATAAAATATGCTTTAACATTATAGTATACTTAAAAGTTGATACTAATAGAGATGTAGATGCCAAGAAAAGAATTTTAATAAAGAAATTCAGAACAATCCTTAGAAATCTTGGAAATCAAGTAGTGAGGTGATTATGAGTATGAACCATCAAAGACCGTAAGCACCATTGACCCTAACCACCAAGAACCTCAATCTCAGAAGCCTCCCCATAAACCCAACCTCCAAGGGGCCCCCTCCCCCAACTTTTTGGCCCCCTCCCACCATTTTTTATACTTTTTGAAGTTTTTTTTTAACATGGTATTTTTTCAACTTTTTTTACATCTCTTAGAATGACATTAAACATACTTAAAACATAGAAAATTCACATTTAATTTTTTCGAAACTCAAAATGAGAATGCCAAAGATATGTTAGTCATGACGTTTACTATTAGAAAAATAATGTTTGTAGTAGCACTTTTCTTTTAATTGAATGTTTTTGGACTTCAAAATTATTCAACTTTTTTACGTATCTTAAAATGACATGGAATATGCTTACTGCTATACCAATCGTACTCTATACTTGCTCAGAGACATGATGTGGCTTTCCCACTGGTACTCTATTACCGGTTATCGACACTACCTAGCTTATTGCATGTATTAAATCAGTATTTTTTACGCAGTGGATGGATAAACATAACTCATATATCTAAAAAGTGAAGATGAAGCATTTTAAGAAAGTGTGTTCACATGATAGTGTTATTGTAGCATTGAATGCTGTCAAGGAGAAGTATTTAAACTATGAAATAAGTACAAGTGGTAGCACTATCGGAAACGTATGCGTGCATTATCAAGACAGTAAGGAATTAAATTTCTTTGGAGTACTAAAAAAATTCAACTCTTATGATGGTGAATATGCGAGATTGATATCCCCGGAGATGATTGCACTCAAAGAGAAGGCCAACATAAAATAACAGTTAATGAAGAGGGGCATCTTCTTGCTAGTGCTTGTGGTAACATGTTACCCAGTGTTAATCCATACCGTCAGGTTTCGGGCATTAGCATTCAAATGAAAGCAAAGAGGAAACAAAAGGCCTACTCTTCTACTAATATCATAAACCATATCTTGTATACTTGCCAAAACTTTTACCTGTGTAAAAATAATGTTGTAATAGAAAGTGAAATTGCCGGAAAAATAAAAAGGGTATTTGTAAAAAATATCACTAAGGAATATAAAGATGAATCGATAAAAAACAAAGTGCCAGCAAACATTACTACCATTGATCAAACAGTCAATGAACCAAATAATACCAAAGATGAAACGAATATTGAACCTTTCGGTGACACACCAGTAAAAATTGTGTATGACTCTAAATGGAATAATGATTATTCTACTGATTACGAGCTAAGAGAAGACAATAGCTACAATGTCAAGAGAGAAGATGATGAACTATTTGATAGAACAGATTTAAAATGTCCAAAAATGATCATTGATATTAATAATGTATCATAATATATTTTTTGTATTAATATTCTACATGACATTATTTCATTAAAATATATTTTAATGAATAATTAATATACATTGTTATGTGTTTATTATTTTTAGAGTATGCTAGCATATCAAACGTTTAGAATGTCTATTAAAACATCGGAGAGATGTAAGAAAAGGAATTTGTATACATCATATATCGGATAAATCTAAGTATCAGAGTGAATAAATTCTGTATCAACTTTTTTTGTCGGATACGTCAGATAACATTCTCAAAATCTAAGTACCAGAGTGAATAGATTCTTTATCAATATGCTTTGTCAGATATGCTTGATAAAATTGAGAAAATCCAAGTATCAGAGTGAATAAATTCTTTATCAATGTCTTTTGACAGATACGTTTGATAACACTGACATAATTTAAGTATCAAATTGAACAAATTCTTTATTAACATTCTTTATCGATATCATTTGTATGATACGCCGGATAACATTGACAAAATCTTTGTATTAGAATGAATAAATTCGTTGTCATCATCCGTTTTTGGATATGTCATTATGAAAAAATTGTAAGTAAGTAACAAACTCTTTCTTTTATTCACCTCTTGGATACACAGTACAGAAATTTCCTTCAATAAATAATGAAAAAATTGTAGTTTTCGGACTTCATATGCATGCAATAGATACCGAAGGTTCTATGACTCCTCCCCGCAATGAATTCTACGGGTTTTATGACTCCTCCCCAAAATGAATTCAGAAGGTTTTAGGACTCATCCCCCTAGCCATAACTCCATTCAACCTTGAGCAAAGGTATAAAAGTTTGATGAAGTACTTCTCTACTTAAATACTACATTAATAGCTTCCAAGATGATAGGACTGTATGACACAGAATTTATCGGTTTGAAAACTTTTTCATTGTTTCTTGAATGAAATTACCGTATTGTGTATCCAAGAGGTGAATTCAATAATTGTTTGCTACTTACTTACAATTTTTTCATGATTTCTTGAATGAAATTTCAATGTTGTGTATCCAAGAGGTGAATTCAAGAAAGAGATTGTTACTTACATACAATTTCTTCATAATTTAATGAATGAATAGAACTATTCTAAAGAACAAAGACGGGTTAAGCTTAAATATATTTATTGCTTAAACCTATTAATAGATTTTTTGAAAAAAAAAAACACATATTTACATAAAAATAGTACTTAAAGTTCACTCTTGAATATCCAGAAACCAGGATCTCATGATATAGAATACTTTTTACCGTGTCTTATGCATTTATCGCTATCAGGTACGTCCTTAGTTATCCACTGCGCGAAGAACCTAACCTTGTCTTCAGAACGGTGATAAGCCCCTTCAAATTTAGGACATTTAAATTCTTCTATATTGAAAAGGGGAATCCTAGGGTCACAGTTTTGAATTAAAACTTTATCTGTAGGTACATTACCATTTACGTAGAGTACTTCAACCCCGAAAAAGCTGTAAATTTCATTGACTTCCTTCTGAACATTTCTCAGTTCCTGACCACTTTTGTTAAGTGGTGTAATCACTCTATCGTAGAATCCCAGTCTGTTTATACGACGTAATGTAGTACTCCACAAGATTTTATCTTATTCAAACATCTTATAGTTCACTATCCAATATAAACAGTCAATTTCTTCGAGTTCGATAGACAAGTTTGATGATAAGTTTGCGAATAAAATTATAACCGAATTAAAGAATTTAAAACAAAATGGCAAAATCACCCCACAATTGTATAATAAATTTCTCCCCCGAGGTAGCTTTTGCCCAAAGTTTTACGGTTTACCGAAATTACACAAGCAAGGCATTCCCTTAAGGCCAATTGTAGCATGTACGAAAGCCCCTGCCTCCAATATTGGAAAGTGGTTATGTACAGCCTTCAAACCGTTACTTTATTCCCAAAAATCGTACACATGTAATTCGGTAGATTTAGTAGAAAAACTTAAAAGTGCAAGCATTTCAGAAAATACAATAGTAAGTAGTTTCGACAAAGTTTCTATGTACACAAATATTGATGTAGCAATATCTGAGCAGTTATTAAAAAATAAAATAGAAGAAAACTATCATTTAATTGAAGATTCAAAAATAGGAATAGATTGTGAGGTTTTAATGTCCCTAGTCAGAATTTGTAATAAGTATTCAATGTATTTTCAGTTCCGTAATTCTTTTTATCAACAAAAAATGGTCTCCTTATGGGGGCGCCTCTATCCGGGTTATTAGCGAACATTTATGTAGAACACCTCGAAAATTGGGCCTTAAATTCATATTTTTTAAAACATGTGTATTGGGGGCGTTATATGGATGATGTAATATCGCTCTGGAATTATGGGGAAAATGAACTTAGGGGCTTTCTAGATCACCTTAATACATATGACCGAAATCTACAATTCACCTTAGAAATTGAAAATGCAAATAAATTACCGTTTCTGGATGTTTTAGTCATTCGTGACATTGATAAACTGGATTTTACAATTTACAGAAAACCCACACAAAATAACAGTTATCTACATTTTAAATCCAATCACCCCCCACAAGTTAAAAGAGGTGTTGTTACATCTCTTGTCGACCGTGCCCTAAATATTTGCTCTGAATCTTACATCACAGATGAACTAAATTTTATTAGAGACATACTTTTTGGAAACGGTTATCCTATTGTCTTTATTAACAATACAATTAGCCGAAGATTGGCAAGACACTCCCGTAAAATTAAGGGTCTTTTGCAATGTGAAGTTCCCGTCAAGCCCTCAAATATAATTTACCTTCCATATATTCCAAAAGTCACTACAAGTTTAAAAAAAGTTCGCACACAAAATAATTTTTATGTCGCATTTACAAATAATTTTAAAATCATGAATTTCTTAAATTCTGGTAAAGATATAACCCCAGTCACTCGCCAGAGAGGGGTTTATCAAATACCATGTGACTGTGGCCATTTTTATGTTGGTAGAACCCATCAAAATTTAGAAAAACGCCTGCAACAACACAAAGATGACATAACTAAAGCTTTAAATTCTAATAGTACAAACATTTCCTTTGATTCTGCTTTAAGCAGTCACATATATGATAACCCTAGTCATAAAATGCTTTTTGAAGAAACTTGCCTTATTAGCAATGATTTAGGCATAAAACAGGTTGTTCGAGAGGCAATTGAAATTAAATTCAAAATAAATAGTAATATTTCTTTAAATAGAGATTTGGGGGAATATTCGCTTAATGCCCTATACACAAATTTAATTAAAAATGATTTGACTAATTATATTAAAAAACCAGTAAATAACTCCACTCAACCTATTACGAATAGACCTTCTAGGCTGGCTGCCAAGAAGGCGAGATTAGCTTTAAAATCTTGTCTGTAAGTATTTTAATTCCATCTGAATGAATTGTTCTCTGTCCATTTCGTTTGGAGTACCAGTCCTGGTTGAACTTCCTTGAAGTAATGATATTAGGGCTGTTTTAAAAACCTTTTCAAACAGTTTTAATGATTGAATTTTAATGTAAGTTTCTTTTATAGTGTTTTTATTCTCTTTGTCTGTTTTGCTGAGGACGGCCCTTGGATATAGGGTCGAAGTATTCATTTAAAGTTGCGTTCCACTGTCTTGTATAAAAAAATTTCCCTGTTGTTCTTCTTATTTGTTTATGACGGAAAGGCAGTGTGGTCTTCGTCGCTATACTTAGATTTGGTCATTTTTATCAAACATATCTGTCAAAAGACATTGATAAAGAATTGATTCACTCTGATGCTTAGATTTTCTCAATTTTATCTGTTGTATTCGCTAAAGATGCTGATAGAACAAATTTATTCACTCTTGTACTTAGATTTATCTGACACATGATGTATGCAAATTCCTTTTCTTAGATCTCTCCAATGTTTTAATAGACATTCTAAACGTTTGATATGCTAGCAAACTCTAAAATTAATGAACACACAACAATGTAATGCATAATCTACTTTTTAATGAAATAATGTCATGTAGAATGGTAATACAAAAAAATATATTATGATACATTATTAATATCAATGATCAACTTTGGACATTTTGAATTTGTTCCATAAAATAGTTCACCATCTTCTCTCTTGATATTGTACCTATTGTCTTCTCTTAGCTCGTAATGAGTAGAATAATCATTATTCCATTTCAAGTCATACACAATTTTTACTGGTGTGTCACCGACAGGTTCAATATGCGTTTCATCTTTGGTATTATTTGGTTCATTGACTGTTTGATCAATGGTAGTAACGTTTGCTGGCACTTTGTTTTTGATTGATTCATCTTTATATTCCTTAGTGATATTTTCAACCAATGCCCTTTCTATTTTTCCGGCAATTTCACTGTCCATTAAAATATTATTTTGACACAGGTAACAGTTTCGACACGTAGACAAGATATGGTTTATGATATTAGTAGAAGAGTAGGCCTTTTGTTTCCTCTTTGCTTTCATTTGAATGCTAATACCCGAAAGCTGACGATATGGTTTAACACTGGGTAACATGTTACCACAAGCACTAGCAAGAACCTCTTCATCAACTATTATTTTTATTTTGGCATTCTCTTTGAGTGCAATCTTCTCAAGGGATCTCAATTTCACATATCCACCATCATAAGAGTGAATTTTTTTGGTACTCCAAAGAAATTTAATCGCTTACTGTCATGACAATGCACGCATACGTTTCAGATACTGCTACCACTTGCACCTATTTCATAGTTTAAATACTTCTCTTTGACAGTATTCAATGCTACAATAACACTATCATGTAAACCCACGTTCTTAAAATGCTTTATCTTCACTTTTTTGCGATATGAGTTGTGTTTATCCATCCACTACGTACAGAATACTAATTTAATACATGTAATAAACTAGACAGTGCCGATAACCGGTCATTGATTACCAGTGGGAAAGCCGTATCGTGTCTCTGAGTAAGCATAGAGTACGATTGGTATAGCCGTAAGCATATTCCATGTCATTTTAAGATACGTAAAAAAAGTTGAATAATTTCGAAGTCCAGAAAAAATTCAATTAAAAAAAAGTGCTACTACAAACAATATTTTTCTAATAGTAAAAGTCATGACTAACATATCTATAGCATTCTTATTTTGAGTTTCGAAAATTTTAAATGTGAATTTTTGATGTTTTAAGTATGTTTCATGGCATTCTAAGAGATGTAAGGAAAGTTGAAAAAAATACCATGTTAAAAAAAATAAAAACTTCAAAAAATAAGTATTAAAAAATGGGGGGAGGAGGCCAAAAAGTTTGGCCCCTTGGCGGTTGGGGATATGGGGAGGCTTCTGAGATTGAGGTCCTAGGTGATTAGGGTCAATGGTGCTTACGGTCCTTGATGGTTCATACTCATAATCACCTCACTACTTGATTTCCAAGGATTTCTAAAGATTGCTTTATTAAAATTCTTTTCTTGGCATCTACATCTCTATTAGTATCAACATTTTAGTATACTATAATGTTAGAGCATATTTTATATTGACAACACTGTTCAAGTGCTACTTGTGTATTATACAGAAGACGTCGGAGAAGTAATGCTGGGTCAACTCACAAGGTCATCTTGTCATCGTTAATCGTTTCCGTAGATTGATACCTAGGACGTTATTCCAAATCTATAATAAATTGCCTAGGAGTTAGCAACCCCTTCGGGCTTACCTTAACTGGTAGGCAGTTTAACCCTTTTTTTACCACCTTCATACAGTCCAATTCAAAATGTTATCTACCTCTGCTTCGCCCCCTATTATTCAATCACCAATTAAGATCATTCATTGCAGAGCTATGCCAGTATAATATCTTTTTCGCAAATATAGTTATTTATCCCATATGCTATCACTAGACCTACCGTCGAATGCTAATAGCCGAAAGTTTGGCTGTTGACCATTTTACAGAAAAGTCCAATAAACCTTTAAATATGTTATACCAATGTCTCTTGTATGCGTCAAATCTATAACGTATCTGAGCATATTCCTTGTATAGTTGATAGTAATTAATCCCACATGCTGTCATTAAACCTACCGTCGAATGCTAATAGCAGAAAGCTTGGCTGTTGACCATTTTACAGAAAAGTCCAATAAAACTTTAAATATGTTATACCAATGTCTCTTGTATGCGTCAAATCTATTACGTCTCTGAGCATGTTCCTTGTATAGTTGATAGTAATTCATTCCATATGCTATTATTAAACCTACCGTCGAATGCTAATAGCCAAAAGCTTGGCTGTTGACCATTTTACAGAAAAGTCCAATAAACCTTTGAATACACTGAAAATCACTCCTTATATTTGAATCCAATTACTAATCAAGTTACCATATATGGAGTAGCCTATGTATCTCTCTGATTGCCCCTAGAAAATGGGTGTTGACCCAGAAACCCGTCTGCTTGCATTAAACAATTTCGTCCCTGGTTCCAAATATAACGTGTTTGATCGCTTTATAGATCCATAATATAGAGGGATTGGTCCCTTTATACCATCTCGTCCCGGATCAATAGTATCAATACTACTAACATAATGGATGAAAATAGTGGAACTTGACATATTTTGAATGGCTGTAATCAAAAATCCTAGACATTGATTCAAGAGTCTATAACTCAATGTCTAGCCAAGCGCCTTGTCTAGCATTTCTAGCTAAACGCCGAATTTTACTTGTGAACGGTCGTTGCTTAGACATTGAATTCTGGCTAGACACGTGGCTAGACATGGGATTCTAACTAGACACGCTTGTGATCGCCACTTCAGAAAACACTTCTTACTTCATAATATGCAGAATAAATGTACCTACCATATTTTGCAAGCAGACCCGCTGTACTTTACCCCCAACCCCCTAATGTGCAAATATATAGCCAAAATTTATTTCTTAATTATCATATTTTAATCATATTTTGTGATATTTCATTAGGATTAGTCAGAGAAACAGGTTCCGCTAGATGAAGAACTTAACATAGGGAATCTTATCGGCATCACTATCTAATTTCAGATACGTCCTCCGCCTCCCCAACCACGTTCATGTTGTAAATAATCACAAAATATCTAGAATAAAACTACACATTCCATAGAATTTATTTTGTGTAAAATTAATCTTTAATCCAACATAGGGTTGATACAACACGTTTCATAAGCAGTTGTGGTAATAAAAAGAGTTATTTTATCAATTAATCTATGTGACTGTGGTGAACCGGAACAGGGTCAATTAATAAAGTTAAAGTTACATAAAGTAGTTATGGTAATATGCCGAGATCAAGAAATATCCTAATTCTATCAAATATTCGGAAGAATAGGGCTAATTAATAAAGGAAAGGCTACATAATATATATTTTTGTTTGTTTTGATACTATTTTTTATTGTTTTGTATTATTTAAAGTGGGATTTTTTTCCTCGAGCTTTGTTTGTAGACTGTATTTTGTGTTGCTATGGCCCGCAGACTTTTTGCAATAAATCTTATCTTATCTATATTTATGACACTGTAGTTCTACTTTTAGTCTAAATAAGGCCCCTAAAGGCTGAAATTTTATCAGATAAATTGAGCAGAGTAAGGAGCGAAGGTAAAACTTGTAAACCCGTCCCTAGGACCAAATTTGGGATATAAATCAATTCCCAAGAATTTCATTTATGAAGCTGAACAACTCTCCAAGTTGACAAAAAGCTGCTCGTCTTTATCTCTCCGACAGTTTGTGGTGTTGAACTGTAAATTAAGAGTAGCCTGTAGAAAGAATAAGTTTGGAAACAACATACACATTAAAGGAACCTCAATTAATGATGAAACCAAGTATGTATAATTTATCAAGTAGGTCAATAAGGTATCCAGCAGAAATGCATTAGTAGTAATTTCATAGAGAGGGGAAACACCCCAAGCACAACAGTTGTACTGCCAAATTTTCGGTGCCCTAGAATTTTTTAAGAATAAAACTTCGAAAATGCATAGTTACGTATTTTCCTTGTCACATGTGCTTTTCTTTTTACCTGAATGATTCAACATATCAAACCAATGCCGTAAGATTTCAGAATCAACCTAATTAAAACGGAATTAAAATGGCACCCATATTGGCACCCATTAAAACGGAAATTCTAGCACCCATTTCAAACTTGTTATGAGACAATACAACACAGTTTGGTGCCAATTTCTGCCACAAAACAAAAATTTGGCCCGACTAGGGGTACACTACTATCAAGTAAAACCTATGAAAAAGCCAATCAATTTAGAACTATCCAACAGTGGTCTATAGAGCCCCCCCATTTTTTGAATATAGATGTGCAATCTATACAAAGCAAACGTTTATTATATAAAATTAATAACATCATGTAATAGCGTTTATCATAATAACGTTCATTATATAGAATGTTATGAACGTTTTATCTTCAGAATGAAACTATTGAACAGCTGTTTATAAGGCCTCCCAGTTTCTGAAGCCATGCTGTCATGCGATGGCTAAGCACTTAAATGTGCAATCTATTCAAAACAAGCTTTTATTATATAGAATGGATATGCAGCTTTTGCAACGGTCATTTAGTATCGCATAGTTGCACATCGACAAATTAGAAAGATTAACGGATCCTTAGTAAGGCATTTGAAGGCCTAAACTTTCAAATATCCATGTTGAAAATAACAGAGAACTAACCCCCTACTCCCTTCGTTTGGAATAATATATTTGGACTAAGAATACAATGTCATCATTATTCACCGCTCCTACACTCCTCCCTGATCTTAACGCTAGACTTTAGTTTACAATTTAATAGTAGTATAATTGATATCTATAGTGTGTGGAAACTCTAACGCAAAGATTGGGGAGGGGACCTGAGGGGGCAAGTAGTACTCTAAGATATTGGATAATTCGTGTGTTGGTGGCACTCTTTACTTTCATTTGATAAAGCTTGTTTACTGTTATATAATCTCAACAAAAACGAATGCCGTACAATGTTTTTTATAAGCTGTTATTAAAGTTCTAATAATTCATCGTTTATAATTAAAATACGATATCAAAAACAGGCTTTCGCTACTTGCTGTCCTTTTGAGTATCAGTAAATATTATTACATTTTTTGCTTCTTTTCCTCCCACCTAAATAGAAAATAATAATTCTATAAAAAGAATACTTAACTTAAAAAAATAGGGCATAAGAAAAACAAACAATAGTTAATACGATGTTCCCATTTCCTCGTAGAAATTATTATTTTCTGAGTAAATCGAGAAAGACTCTAATATCAGAGATGAATATTAAAAGTAAATGCTTTTGTTGATTGTCGTTAGTTTGGACCTATATAACCTATCATAGACAGCTATATCTAATGATGAACATTATATCAAATTCCTAAGAAATTCTTCATTTTAAAACTTTTTGAACTTCATCAATACTCCTTGAGATGTGAAGTCATGTAAAGTTTCACGGTCATTTTCAATATTGGAATTTATTAATGCTGGAATAATAAGTTATTATCCTATTTGCTATGTAGATCAAAGTAATCTTGCCAAGGGCACCTGCAGAATTTCTCACAAGGTGGGAGGGGCAGCCTGAATTTTTTTTTTAGAAGGTTTGCATTTTTAGATCTTAGAAATATATTATTTATTGTGACAAAATTGTATATTTTTTCTATATATTTGCTTTTCTAGGGGGGGGGAGAGCAAACAACCCTTTTTTTTCCAGATGAACCTTCTTAAATTCAGCACCTGAAAGGACAGTAATGGAAAAATATTTTCCAAAAAGAGGTGGAGGTCATATTCGGATTATTCCCATCATAGGTGAATATAAGTTCCAGTTCTGAGAACTTATTCTTCCTTTGGAAACGAGAGGTGGGTCGGTATTTAAATTGTCATGACATCAGAATAAACATAGTTCAAAACTTCCTTGATTTGACAGAGTTTCGCCGTTTTAAGCAGAAAACGCTGATAAATAAAATGCAAGCTTAAGAGAGAAATCAGACAGTGATATGGTGAAAAGGTACATAACAATAAAAAAAACGGTTAACTTAACTTCAGGTAATGTTACTAAAGGACTAAAATCAATAGGCAAAATAGCAATAAATTTAATAAATTGACTCTGCTTTAAATGAATTCCTTCAGACGGTATTCACGTGCAGGTCAAGCTATATTTCTGTATATTGGTATTTTTCTATCAAGATAAATGTGTCTAGTCATAGAAGTCCACTTTATGGAAAATATTATTATTGTCATTATTATTATTATTATTATTATTATTCATTTATTGCCCGTCAAAAAAAGGTAAAAAAAAAGAACAATAGACGGAGTAATCACTAAAGAAAACAAAAAGAAAAAAAGAAGAAGCTTCCGGACAGACTAAATCTGCAATCCACAAAGTTCTAGGTTTTTGAATTAGATGCTTGCCTGTAACTCGTAACTCAGCAAAGCACTGAATTATTTTACGAGTGCATAAATAGGAAGCATTTATTTATTTTAAAAATTTACTCATTTTTATTTATTTATTTATTTATTTTATTTTATTTATTTTATTTATTACATTTTGTTATTATATTTTTATTACATTTATTTATTTATTTTAAATATTTATTTATTTTATTTTAAGCATTTATGTATTTTTCTGTTCGATGAATCGAAGTTTTTCGCTCTGGCCTGAAATTTTCAAACCACACATTTGCCACGTATAGATCTAAAATCTGGCTTCTAATGCAAACATCAACTCCTTTCAGAAAAAAACTTCCTTGAAAGTTATTTTAATATGCGTAGTAAACTTTCAAGAACTGATATTCAACCAAAATTGTTTGAAAGATCCTAAATTTTGGACCCCAAAATTTACTTTGAGCCAAAGAGCGACTTCTTGTGGACATGGTACATTGTAGGGCTATATCGATTACTCTTTCATGACAGTTCTAGCTAGGGCTCAAAAACTTCTTTTTCTGCTTGTATCTTCGTCCTTCCAGTGACTACAAGGTTAGAAAGATCATCTGAAAATAGATGTACTAAGTCTTTCATCTTTCAAGCTTTAAAGTCAACTACCTTTTACTTAGTTAAAAACCACACGTCTTCTTCGTACAATTTTTTTTTCTGTCACTTTGCATGGAAGGTTCTGTCGTAGAGACTTGGGAGTGGGCTCAAAAGATAACAAAATCAAAAGCTCTAGTTCTCTTACTAAGAAACTTCGAGACTAGCAAGATCCCTCCAATGCCCTTTTCGCTCCCAGAAATGCCTCTTTCGTTGCAATGGAGCATAATTTTTAGACCGCCCTTTGGTTCAAAATAGCTTGGTATGTAAGATTTCAGGGTCCTAAGTAAGTGTAGCCCTAAATTATGCAAACTGGGCTTGTTTGGTATTGGTTGTCCAATCAGCTTGGAACACTTAGAAACTGTTTACTCGATAGAAATTTTCTGAAGTTACCCTAAGTTAAACTTCCGAGACAACAGGTGTACCAGAGCACATCAAAAGATATTGCATGCATCCAACTTTTCAAAATACATTATCTAAAATATCTTTGAAAAGGGTTAAGGGATAGAATTAAAAACTCCAAGGAGTGTTTTGGGGAAAGGCTAAGTGAACCTAGACTAGGGGGAGGAGGTAGAGGTAAATCAAAAGGCAATGTGTGTAACTGGCTATTAAAATAGCACATCTACTTCGGCGATAGAGCTGGAATAACGCCTTGGGAGGTAATATTGAAGCTGTAAGGGAATTTTAGAGAATTGCTGACAGGCAAGAGGAGTTAAAATGTTGGGAGAGAAGATGAAACTAAAGATATTTTGTCTCTTACCCACCCATTGGTGTTTACATTATCAGACCCTAAGGTACTTAAAATCTGTTCACGGTAAATCAAAAGACACTGTGTTGCAAAAGACCTGCGACACAGTGCTTTATTATGCATGCACTTTATTATGCATAACAGAAAGTCACCGCAGTGTAGGAGAAAAAGTAAACATCCATACAATGGGGCAATACAAAACATATGACTATACAAGTCAGAAAAAGAAGCCTCAGAATAGATCCAGGAATAGTGTGTCCGCGCTTTCTAATGATGCCCAGATTCCGTGAGACCTTAATCCTTATGTTGTCTATATATACAAATCAGAAATAATTCGGGGCCAAGAACAGATCCCTGAGGGATACCATAATCTAACTTCAGAACATCTCCGGAAAAGCGGATGTATTGAAACGAGCCTACCAGAAATATGTAATTCAAACCAAGAGAAAGTATTTGATTTGATGCCATTATGTGATAGTTTCCAAAGAACAATCCGATGGGTCAAAGAATCAAAAGCTTTACGAATATCCAAAAAGAAATCTGCCGGGATAAGACCAGAATCTTTTGGTGAATGAATGAAATTCAATAGAGCTTCGCAAGTATTCTCTGTAGAGCGATTCACTCGGAATCCAAACTGAAAATCATGCAAAAATTCTTTTGCATCCAGAAAACTAAGAAGCCTAGATAGCATAGTATTCTCAAAATTTTGCTGAAAACAGATAGGAGGACAATTGGCCTATAATTAGCAGGATTACCCCAAGAACCACCTTTATGCAGCACTATAACCTTAGCTCGCTTGAGCTAATGCAGGGAAAAGTCTTATCTCGAAAAACAAATTGACAAGCTTAGCCAATGGTGACAGAATAGCTGGCAGAATGGCAACCCTTGTAGGAATTCTTTCTGGCCTTGAAGATGATGATCCTTTAAGAGTGTTCACGATACGAGCTATCTCAAACACAGAAACAGAGTTCAAGACCATTGATAGGCTCTCAAATCGCAACGATGAAGTGCAGAGCTTGCAGAGGAAGCAGTCGTTTTCACTATATTAGCAAAATATGAGGTAAGCTCAAGCTGAACATCTTCTCCTTGGACAGTTTTACCATCGATTATCAGCGTTGTTTGAACTGAAGGCAGAGGGGTATTAGGTCTATTAACAGTATTAATTATGTACCACGTATTCTTAACATCCTTTCCACACTCAGAAAATTTCCTATTATAATACCGAGACGTGGCCTTCCAACACAGAAAATTATATATGCTAATATAGGCCTTGAACCGTTGATGATGAGCTGCAGATACTGTTGCCTTGTAAAGCTTCCACAAATAATTTTTCCTTCTCCAGCTTTTATAAAGACGTGAAGTCATCCACGGATTCAATGGTGCTATCCTTTTTGAATAGCCTAATGAGGCGCTGGATTCTGATGGCAAACTTATAGGATACCTTCTTTTACTAAATCATAAAAGAAATCAAAAGAGCGGTTAAAATCGATCTACAAACCAAACCATCCCATGGCAGATCAGACGAGAATTAAGTAGACTCAGCTCAGTATCACCAAAACGGGAAAATGGAAGATTAGATGGTGATGCTATATGCTGCGCTTGATCAGCATTCTTTTATCGGGAAATACCGGGAAAACGATCAAAAATATCACTAACCAGCACCTAATTATCTAAGACATCTAGTGACGAGAATATATTATCAATAAAAGACGCATGTGTCTCAGTAATTCGGATTGGTATATAAATTCAAGGTAGAGTACCCGAAGAGAGCATCATCGACAAAGATCTATAGCTGAAGCAGATTCTTGGTCCAGAAGGTTCTGGTTAAAATCCCCCATAAGAGTTAGTTCACGGGATACTATTGGACTGAGTCCAAAAATTACTTCCAAAATTTTCATAAACGAAGGAACAGATCCATTAGGGGACCTGTAAACCAAACCCACAGCTAAATCCTTACACCCTGACTTAATCTCAATAAAAAGGTATTTAAAAGGGAATCTTGCACGATTAGCTCCATAGGAACAATTAAATCATTGATTGGTTATAAGGATTTAATAGAACTTTTGATCACCCTCAGACTTGGGCTTTAAGCCCAAAATACAAACCCGTCCTTTTTAAATGACGTTTTCCTACTGTAATGGCCTCAGGTGGCTTTGAGCTGCGATTGCTTGTTTTTTTTTCTGTCGTAAGGCAGGGGTCAAACTGACCATTTGACATACGAAACGATGTGAAGGCGTTTGAATATTACCTGATACAGACGTGAACTGAAATCCCACTACTGTTTCTTTGAAAAATTAACTTGATGGTAAAGTATAATTAGAACTAGCGTCTAGGTCCCTCGTTGATAAGTAAGTTCAATTCTGACTCTTTTCCGTCAAATTCTGTCAAATTCCAGCGTCTCTATGCAAGGTCTCAGGGCAGGTCCGTGTCCAGGTTTTTTTTTCGGGGGGGGGGGAGGTTCAAGCTCCTCCTCCCCCCTCTAGATACGGCCTTGCCTCGGGGTTACATTGACTTCTGAATATCAAATAAAGAATTACGTGTTTCTTTGAATATTTTTAAATTATAAATTATTACACATTTTCAGGTGTCATCGTTAAGATATGTTGGCTCACCGTTTGGTTACAAAGTAGATGGCATTCATTTGTATGGGAGACCTTGGTTTGGAGGAACTGAAATATTCCTGACTGGAGAAGCAAGAATTTCTTTTCTTGTTAAGTCGCTGATTGTTACTGGAAAATCCGTTTGGACCCTTTATGAGTAAGTGATATGCAAAATTTCTATTTAAGTAACTTTTATATGAGACTTCTGTCCGTAAGCACTATCTTCAACAGCCGTTCACATACTCAAGTTCATTTTATAGCTATTTCTCCATTTGGAAAAGTTAAATGACAGTTTATCATGTTTAAGCTTATTTTAAACGATTCATAAGCATGGCTGAATTGAAATTATATTAAATACTTAAAAAAAATGAATTAAACAATGTTGAATATATAAATTAAATAAATAAAATGAAATAAATGCAAATGAATGTTGTTCCTTAACCCAAGTCATCTACAAAATTTTAAAAGGCGTTATATGACACAGTAAAAATTTTACAGGAGAGCCGAAAATCAAAAATGCGTTTTGGGTTATGGACTATGGTTTTTGGATCTTAAATAACATCGATTAGTTTGTAAAAAGCTTTTCTTTTGCCACTAAAATTTATTTGGGACTATCAGGCTCACATCAAACGATTTTCCAAACAGCAAATAAAAATATATAGAGCAAACAGGTATAATATCTAAGCAAAGCTGTGGAACAGCTGAATTGTTTCAGTATTATATCCGTTTTCTATCTACATTTTCATTTGTCAAATACTGTGAATAGAAAGGTCTGGTCTGGGAAATTATCTACGTGCAAAAAAGAAGACATAGCTCGTTTTGGAAAAAGGGATTTCTTTCTAGGATTTTGATAGTTAGAAGAAAAACAGATGAAATAACTCACTAGAGAGTGCTAAGTTTAAACTACAGACAATAAATCTTAGTATGACAATTTACATATTGGATTAACTACGCTTCTTGACCACTAACCTCCTTGTGTCGGCCGTGCACTATATTTATGTGGCTCAGTTTAAACTCTGGGTCTCTTATTACCCAGCTGAAATCAAACCAACAGAGCCACCACAGGACTCTTTTTTTTCACAAAAATGTAACAAAACACGTTTTGAATTATTCCTGCCAAAGTGTAGTAAACTATTGTAGGTGGCCAATAACCCAATATAAAATCCATAATAATTGTAAAAAAAATCATAATACTTCAACAGAGGAGTGGAGCCGGAATATTATTTTGACTGTATTTCAAAGACTGTGTAGAGTGAGTATTATAAACTAAGTATCTTAGTAAAAAAAAAAAAAAAAAAAAAAAAAAAAAAAAAAAAAAAAACAATGATAGTAGTTAGTGTTCCCCTAAGACCGTGTCCAGGGAAGAGAATAGGGGGTTCGAACACCCCCTACACCCCCTTGGGGGCTCTGCCCCAAATATTAGGGCCGTGTCCAGGGAAGATATTAGGGGGTTCGAACAACCCCCCAAAATATTTGTCTGACTCTTAAAAATGAAACAAAACGCAGATTCACAAATTTTGATGCCTTTTTTCAAGTGTTTTGTAGCCCCGCCCCCCTCCCGAAAAAAGTAAAAACTTGGACACACCTTGATTTCCCCACTAGTAAATATTGAAACAACAAATATCACTCCACCTTATTTGATAAACTATATAAACATAGAGAAAATACCTTTCTTGTAGCAAGACCTTGGAAACATTTCGTACCTCTACAGTGCTACCTGAAATAACTTGAGCTTGGATCCTACTTAGAGGCTCTTGTAGAGAACACAACCCTTGGGCACCTTACCCTAGCTTTATTTGACCCATTCCAAGAAAATCCAATGTTTCTGGAAAGCGAAGTCTGAATTTCCGTCTGGCTAAAGTCAAAGTCTAAGTTTCTGTCTTAATCCAGTGGGTTTACTAAAAAGAAACTTGTCAAAGAGATACGTTTAAATGAAAAGGGGCAAAGGAGACTTTGAAAGGAGCTTAAAATCTTACAAATTTCCCATGATTTGCCTGTACGCATGATACTAATAGGAGTTGCGCAAAACTTTAAGATCCTGACATCAAACCTTTATTTGTGAATTAATTTAAAAAAAAAAGTATTTCCAAAGGAAGTAAAAAGTGACGTTGAAACTTAAAACGGACAAAAGTTATTATTTCAAAGCTTATCTAATATATATATATATATATATATATATATATATATATATATATATATATAATATATATATATATATATATATATATATATATATATATATATATATATATATATATCAATAAAACTAGTGAAGATAAACCAACTAATTACGTTTCCCTGTGTTTCTAGGATTGTAGAAAACTAGCGCTTTACTGAAAACACAACAGCATTACGTAGCCTGACAAAAATAAATTAATCTATGAAGCGTTTCATAGTCTTAAACCAGTTATGACATCAGTAACTTTCAGTATACAATTAAAATTATCTCAAGAACATATGCGTAACATTAAATATTTTGTTAATAACCGCAAAGTCATTGAAAGGCGTCCATAAATACTGGATTGATCTATTAGGTATCATTTTGGTCTTGCCAGCTATACCAACAACATTGAGTAATATACAATCCTAAATTTTAAGAAATATGCTTTAGTATTACTCGAAATTAATATCAAATAAGACATAATATGAACTCTGGAAATACGGTTATTTCTTTCTACACAACAGTGAATTTCAAGTTATGATACAAATCCTAAAGCTAGAAAGGCCTTATTGACTCCGAACGGGGCACCAAATATGGGCATAGAGTCCCTAGGGAGAACACGTGGTTAATGGGGTCAATGACCTCTTTTTCCAAGGTCGATTTGCTGATGTTGTTGTTTTGGCCAAGTGCACGCTCGAGGCGAATGTCAAGGTGTCCAAAAATAGGAAACAGTATTTGTTGTTTTTGTTTTTTTGGGCAATTGTATGCTCGAGGCGAATGTTAAGAGTTTCCAGGAATAGGAAACAGTTAGATCACGTGTTTCCTTCTCAGCCAATCAGAGGGCTTGCTTACATAACAATTCACCCTTGAGATTTCGTATATAACGGACATGCATTGTGATTAAATTATCAGAAAGTAAAGTAACCTGACAATGGATAGAACACTTGAAATTATTGATGTGCTTGAAGCCATGACAGCCACAATTAGCAATGTGAGTACATTTTTAATTTTTATTTTCAAAATAAAATTATTTTTCCTTGGTCACCCTCCAGTATATCTAAGCCCCCCCCCTACAATACAAAACACCTCCATGCTATCTTTATACTCGATAGAAAACATAAAATATGTTCTTTTTACCCTCAAAAACCTAACCCCTCCCCCACTTTTTTTACAACGGTAATAATCGCAACAATAGAAATAATTTTCTTTTCGTTAAATTTATACAATTTAAAGCATTCTATATCCTAGCTAAAAGCGACCACTGACTTCCGTCAATTCTTAAACCATTATGCCGCTCTGTTTTGACATAATGCTATGCGCGAGGTTAAAATTAGCTGTCACCCTTTTCATGTGTGTTTACAATAGCGGCGGCCAAGTTAAAGGAACTGTTTCTCCGTCAAAATTAAAACACTTTCAGACAATTGCAATAATTTAGCGAAGGCCTATGCAATATCTATTTGGAGAAGTGAAACGGATTTTTTTCAAGCTTTCTTTCGATAAAGTTTCTTTTATATTCCCAGGAGGGGGGCGTGAAAACTATGGTAGGTTAACTTTGATATGCAAGGCTAGAAAGAAAAGTCTTTAGGAGTTAATCGCAAGATTAACTCAATGAGAGGGTAAACCTAGGGTGGCATAATTTTCCTAAATTTAGGGGAGGGGGGTCAATTTTGTATCCAGGATTTTTGTTGGGGAGTGGGATTAGCACTTTTAATAGTGACAAAATAGAAATGAAAAGATAATTGTTTTTACCATAATTGTTTTCTACTTCGTTGTGCGAACCATTTCTCTTCGACATTTTAGTGATTTTAACTATAAAATTTGAATAAAAGGCAGTAAGAACTTTCCAAATTTAGAGGGAGGGGGTCAATTTTGAATCCAGGATATTTGTTGGGGAAGGGATTAACGCTTTTAATGGTGACAAAATAGAAATGAAAAGATAATTGTTTTTACCATAAGTGTTTTCTACTTCGTTGTGCGAACCATTTCTCTTTGACATTTTAGCGATTTTAACTATAGCATTTGAATAAAAGGCAGTAAGATATATTCTTTATTGATCTGCCTTGCGCTTGAATAAATCGCAAGATTAACTCAATGAGAGGGTAAACCTAGGGTGGCTTAATTTTCCTAAATTTAGGGGGGGGGTAGACAAAATTATGGTTAGTGGGGATACTAATTTTCCTTCCTTAAAAAGGGGGAAATTATTTTCCATACTAACTTTTTTCTCTTCTTTAAGGCAAATTGTGAAGAATGCCCGTCGCCACCCAGTAAGAGAGCAAGGGGTAAGGCAACTTGTGAAGAATGCCCGTTGCCTCCCAGTAAGAGAGCTAGGGTCCAAGATAAAACCCATGTGAGGGAGTCAGTTATACAATATGGCCGCTGTCCGATGCCCTCTAGCTCTACACTGCCTGCCCAAGCTTCATCTGCACAGGCAACAATACAGCCAGGCCGAAAACCCAAAAGAGAGTGGATGGATGCTTTCAATGCCGCAGTTGCGGAAAATTGTGAGGTAGCATACCCGTCATCCTCTTATCCTACATTGTCGAGGGTTTCAGGAACTATACAAAATCATGAGGTTGCCCTCGAACACACGCTACCTGGACCATCCGGCACCCAAGTGCAGCCAGGATTTGCAAATGTGAGCATTTTTACCTCTAGTTATAGAAATATATATCTATTTCTTCCAATGTTTTTTAAGTCTTTTCTTTTCACTATTTTTCAACACTGTGTAAAAGTGTATCTCAGAGATATTAAAATATTAACCCCTCGCCCCCAACCATTGTTTTAAATTTCTCTGCTCCCCCCTCCCTCAGAGATAACTAAATATAATGTAATTTTTTCGCTTGTCAAACCGCTCTTTTTCTAATCTTTGCTATTTTCTCTGTTTCCCCCACTATTGCTATCCCTTCGATATCTTATAATAATATTTTTAGGTAATTTCCAGTTTTTACTGCTATCTCTCCACTATGAAACTCAAAATGCTATTTTTCACAATTGAATATTATAGTTTTATGGGGAAGGACAGAGATTATCCCATTTATCTCATTGCACATATGGATTCTAATTTGCGCAATATTTTTGACAGCTTACAACTTGCCAAGAATTTAGGGCTTAGCATTGGCAATAAGAGTTAACGGTTTCTCATTTAATAGTATTTTCCTGCTGAACAGTCTTGGAACAGAACATACGCGGCGGCTTACAATAATTAAGCTAATGAGTTCACAACCTGTACGTGGTCTTTGAAACGACTTATGGCCTAACAATATTTTTTTTTTTGGACATTATGTAAACGGCTGGGAACCGCCACGGCTCCCGGGAAGTGCCGGTGGGACCGAGAAGCGTTGGGGGAAGCGCCGGGGGAAGCGCCGCGGGAAAGTGCCGCGGGAAGCGCTGTGGGAAAGCGCCGCGATGGCAGGCTCGGAGGGGGAGCATTAAATATTGGAAATTGGGCAAGGGGGTTGTTTGAACAAAATCAAATTGTCAATTTTATGCAAAGCGGCGTTTTAGATTGTAAATATCTTATATTAAGTTGGAAATTGGAACTTTCAGTTCAATTAACCAAATGCTACTATGCGCATACTGCTACTACTACTACTAAGCGCGTTTTAAATAATACGTAAATAATAATCCAAATTTTAAAAACAGTAGGGATGATTTAAGCATTTTGAAAATAAGCTATTTTTTCATTTATAGATTGGAGCATTGGTCCCTTATTCATTGTCACCATCGTCATCAGCTGGTGAAGGAGAGGAGGCACACGTGGAGTCCCCCAACAATTTAACATGGGACGATAACATTTTACATGACAGTCAAATACCTGATAATATTGATGAGTTTTTACATGATTTTTTAAATGTAGATTATAGCGCAGTTGGGGAGGGGGACTTGAGCCCAAATACACTACAGCTTTTGCAGGATTTTACAAACGAATTAACGGGGAACCCTCCTCCTCCTCCTCCAGCCTCCGATACCCTAACGAATCCACTTCAAACAAATGAAGTGGAACATTCGCATACCCCAAATATTGTTGAACAACTTGGGGGAGGGAGTGTTGATGATATACAAGAGGGGGAGGGAGTGTTGATGATATACAAGAGGGGGAGGGGGTAATGACCAATTGACACCATTTCCCGAATTTCAGCTGTCCAACACAATTTTAAATGAAATAGTTGTTTACACTGCGACTTTTGGGGATCCGTTTAATTCACTTATGGGGGGAAAATTTGTGTTTGATCCTCTAGAAATTGTGCATGTCTATGTAGATAAAATTCGTGCACTGCTGGAGAACCAAATTCAATTGTGGGGTGGGGGGAGGGATTCAATTAAGGTTTCTATTGTTTTAAAGGTGTTTTATTTAAATGAGGGGAAAAGCGAAGTTTATTATCATTATGTACATTCCGAGATGCGTTTGATTTATCCGAATTTAGAAAATTTTGAGTGTGTTTTTTCGGAGTGGGTAGGTCAAATTATAGCGCATCTTGAGAACTTTAACGAAAACGGTAGTGGGTCTGTAGTTTTATTTATTGAAAAATTAAGTGTGAATATCTGTAAATTTAAGAAAGATTTTATTTTAAGAGGGGGGCATAGGGACACGGGTACAGTTTTAAAATATAATCCAGATCTAGAAGGTTGTCAAGGTGTCCAGCGGATCTGTTTTGAAACAGGTCAAAAATGTTTCAGGTATGCTTTCCTCATATCAGCATTCGAGCCTCTAGCACTTTACGCTACCAAGACAAATTTAGACGATTGGGCTGTACGTGGGAAGGAAGGGTCCAATTTTCCCATTGTAGTTTTCTCATGTTTAGAAGGAAAATACCCAGTAACGCTACGATCTATTGATATTTTTGAAAGGGCTAATGCCCATTTAAATATCGGCGTTACTGTGGTTCAGTATGAAACTGAATTTGAAGATGGGGTTCGTTTAAAAAGAAGGGGGTGGTCTTCCCTGTAAGGGGCCCGTCAATTGAATTAGTCAGACACTGGGTTTGGTTGTTGTATACACCACCATCTAGTGACTTTGCCAATTCAATTGGCCATTTTAACCCGATCACAGACATCAGTAGAGTTCTGGGGGAGGGTAAGAAAAGGGAGGAATGTTTCTACTGTCCGACATGCCTCTCTAGATTCTGTAGCGATATAAAACTACGGGATCATATGAAGCATTGTAGACGGCATGGCTACCAGACAGTGGAAACGGTTTCTGGGGATAGGGCTATTTTACGCTTTAAAAATTTCCAGAACACCCTCCTCCAGTGCAACAAAATATCTTTAGACTGTGAAGCTAAGCTGGTGGAGGTGAACGATCCCCAATTTCCAAACCGAGTCAAAGAACATCAAGCTATTGCAGTGTCCTATGCTCATGCGCAAAGAGACAGTTCTAACACCATGCAGTTGTTAGAAATAGTAGAAACATTGGATGAGTGGGAGTGTATGGTCAAGGCACTGACTAAACTAATTGGCACAGCTAATGGTGCTATTTCTCGTTTGAGAAGTACCCATTACCCAATGGTTTTGTCTGCAGAGGATCGTCTCGTGATTAAAAACCAAAAAATATGTTGGGTTTGTAAGTGGGAGTTTGTAGAGGAGGATAAGGGGACTAAAGGAAAAGAGGTGGTGGGAGGGGGAAAGTCAGAGATGATAATCACTTGTGGCAGGAAATATCTTCTGGGGGTAGTAATTTTACAGGGGTTGCGCATCAATCGTGTAACTTAAATGTTAGCCAGCAGTTTTTCATCCCTGTTTTTATCCACAACTCAAATTATGATTTAAAATTTATTTTACCGCCACTGGCACGTATGCATAGGGAGGGAGGGGGAGTAGATAGTCCATGGGTAAACAGTTCATTTACCTATAACATTATTCCCAAATCGGCCGAGAAGTTGTTGCTTCTCGAGCTGAAATGGCAGGCAGTAGATAATGGGCATACGTGTTGGAATAAAATCAGGTTTTTAGATTCCTTTAGTTTTTTCCCAAGGCATTGAGTCAATTGATTGAAGTGCAGAAAAGCGACAATTTTGATAGCTTTCCCTTGCTTAAAGAGCACTTTCCAGGCAGTGAAATGTATGACCTGTTGACCTGCAAAGGTGTATACGCATACGATTATTACTGTTCTGGCGCTCGCTTAAGCGAGGTGAAACAACCTCCAATTGAAGCTTTTTACAATTCACTGACCAGCAGTGAATGCACAGCCGAGGAATATGAGTTTGCCAAGAAGGTGTGGTCTAAGGGGGATTGTAAAAATGGGTGGGATTATTGTAGACTGTACCTGGCCAGTGACGTTTTAACTCAGTTGGATATAGTCTGTAAGAACACAGACCAAATCTATTCAGAGTTCGGGTTAGATATAGGCTACTATTTTTCCACGCCCCATTTGGTGATGGATTTGATTTTAAAAATTAGTAGGGAGGAAATAGGCCTAATCACAGATGTAGATCAGCACCTTTTTGTAGAGCGTTCAATGAGGGGAGAGTGTGTTTTTCATGGGGACTGCGTCTTGTCAACCTATCCGAGCGGACAAAACAGCAGCGGTGCAAAGTCAAATGCAGTGTTCTTCGACATGAACTCATTGTACCCCTCGGCCATGTCTCACTACTCTTTGCCGTGTGGGAACTATCAATGGCTTGAGAATCCTTGTGAGTTCCCCGACATTACCACCGTCGAGGACAATGGGCCACAAGGATTGTTCTTTGAAACTGACGGTCACATTCCTCTAACGCTTCACGACTCCGTCAAAGATTTTGTTTTTCCCTGTATCAATCGACCCGTGAGCAGGGACTCATTGAGCCCCTACAATCGATCATTGGTTGAGGATATGGGGATGCACTGGACTCCCTCTAAGCAAAAACTGATTGCTGATTTGGACCCTAAGGAGAATATCGTTGTTCACCATGTGCTTTTGCACTAGATGGTGAACAATGGTTTCAAAATCACCAAAATACACAGGGTCCTGCAGTTCAATCAGCGACCATATTTAAAGACGTTTATCGACACTTTTGTCGATAAACGCTCAAGGGCAAACTCAAAGGTAGAGAAGGAAATGTACAAACTCATCCTAAATTCAGCGTTTGGCAAAATGTGTGAAAGCGTACGTAACAGATCTCGCTGCGACGTTGTGACTGACCCTCTAGAGTGTGCACGAATTATTGCCGATCCCAATTTCACATCGTTCACGAGCATAGAGGGTGGCATGGTTCTTCTACACAGGCGAAAGCGAAATGTGGTACTGAACAAGAATATAGCGGGCGGCAGTTCAGTACTGGAAATTTCCAAAAAGCTCATGTTGTCGGTTTTTTACAATGTGCGCAAGGTGCAATGGCCCCGGGAGGGGAGGTTCAAGTTGACTATGGGGATACAGGTTCTCTGCTGTTAAAGGTAAATGGGACCGAAGATTTATTGGGTGATCTAGAAAAGGGGAAACACATCAGCTCGCGGATGGATTTCACCAACTGGAATCCATCACTCTACCCCGAGTTGGTGAAACGTCAAGCCCCCAACCAACTATTAATGTTAAAATCAGAGACGGGGAGTGATTTGATATCCAGGGGGGTGTTCCCGGATCCTAAAGTTTTTTGCGTTAAAACTCATAGTGGGGATGAAAAGAAGGCGTGTAAAGGGGTGCCTACACATTTTGTAAAGAGCAATTTCAACATGAGCGTGTACAGAGACTATGTAGAAAGTAGCCTAGTGCCGAGAGCACAAGTGCTTGCAATTCGCTCTCTACAGTATAGAAATTATACTGTGAGAGTGGAAAAGAATGCAATGTCATGTATATCTGACAAAGTCTATGTGCTCGAGAATGGTGTGAGTGTCCTGTCTCATGGCCACTATCGTATTTCAGACCGAGTTGAATGCATAGACTATCGCAATCAACTTGGTCTGGATAAATTAACCTAACCTGACTAATCAACTAACCAACTAACCACCAACCCATTCATAAATTAACTAACCACCACCAACCCGTTCATAAATTAGCTAATCTAACCTCAACTAACCCAACCACTAACCTGTAGCAGCAGCAGCAGTGACAACAACTATTGTACTGTTTTTCCACCGCGGCTCCCGGGGGGTAGGGGGCCCTTCCCGCGGCCGGCTCCCTGGGGGTGGGGGGTCCCGCCCGCAGCTCCCGGGGGGTGGGGGGGTCCCGTCCGCAGCTCCTGGGGGGTGGGGGGTCCCGTCCGCAGCTCCTGGGGGGGGGGGGTCCCGTCCGCAGCCGGCCTTCGGCCCTGCGGTCCCCGGGGGGGTGGGGGACCCCACTTTTAAATTCATAATGTTCAACTGTGCTAGTTCATGTTCCAAGTGTTTTTTTTTCAAGTGTTGTTTTCAAGTATTGTTGTATAGAAAAGAGTTCATGTTGCTGGACAAAAAGTGTTGTTGTTGTACAGAAAAGTGTTGATTGACAAAAAGTGATTTTAATTACAATAAGTGTTGCTCTTCATGGACAAAAAGTGTTTATTTTTATGTTGTACATAAAGTGTCATTTTTATCATTGTTGTTCGTGTTGATCAAATAGAGTTTTCATGTTACCGAAATAAATGCTGCCATGAAATATTGTTGTCAGGTTCTTGTTGAACAAGTGTTATTCATATCGTTGTCAGGTTCATGTTGAACAAATATTTGTTTTCATGTTGCCGAAATAAATGCTGCCATGAAATATTGTTTTTTTTTGTTGTTACTCTTGTTAACGTACTAGATAGATCTATGGTAAAATTATTGCTACTACTACTTATTCATTGGACACGTATGATTTACAGTTAGTTGTAGTCCAACTGTTGTCAACAGCAGCAGCAGCAGCAACATGTATCAATTTAAAACACCCTTCAGATCGTTTCTGTGTGGTCCCTCAATGTCGGGGAAAACAACACTCTTAACTAAAATAATTAAAAATTGCGATAAAATGTTTTTGGAAAAGCCGAAAAAAATCTACTATTGCTATAGTATTTGGCAAGAGTCCTATGATCAAATAAAAGCAATTGCCATAACCATACCAATACAATTCATACGGGGACTTGATGTTTTCAATAGTATTGAATCGAACTCTTGGTTGATTATTGATGATTTGGCTGAATCCATTGAACAGTTCTCACAGGAAATGCTACAACTGTTCACTGTTCGCTCTCACCATGAACACATTTCTATAACCCTAGTTCTACACAATATGTTTCATCAGAGCAAATGTATGCGAACCCTTGCTTTGAATTGCACTATCTATATTATCTATCGAGTTGTTCGTGATTCTAGCTCGCTCATAACTCTCAATAAACAGATATACCCCGGCGCCCCTAAATTTCTGTTGTCAGCGTACACTCAGGCGACTAATAAACCCTACGGTTACATTTTGCTGGGTCTTAATCAGAGCACACCCGAGGATCTACGTGTAGTCACCGACATTTTCAACAATGAAATTACAGTATATCTTCCGGTGAACAATAGAAAAGGCTATTAGTTGCCATTATGACACTGAAGAAACTACACGAACAACGGTATTTATTTTCCGTTTTAAGCACTTCAAAACCCTTGCTTAGGAAGGCCATACTCAAACATGGTGTTGACAATGATTTCATTAATCTAATATCTGAACTTTGTTTAAATTTAACTGAGGGCAATGTTCAACTGCCAGAAGGTGTTAGACAACAGACAAAGCAACATCGTTCCACTGTACGCGCCTTGGCTTGTAAAAACAAGGGGAAAATTTTTAAAAGAAAACGACTCCTTCAAGCGGGCGGTAGCTTTTTCACACTTTTACTGCCAATAATTGCAGGACTTGTAAACAGTTTTCTCTAGAGAATGGCAAAACCCTATAAATTGACACCATTTGAACTTGTCCTCTCGCCCGTCGAACATTTTGAAGACAATCTAAGCAAATTCATTAATGATGAGAATATTGCCGATGACAAAAAACTGCTTTTACTTCAAGATGCATTGCGACGTGTGGACAAACATAAACCATATCGTGAGAGACCCACCGCCGCCGCCACTGATCCCTCTGAACAGGAAACATCTCCTCAAGATTCTGCAGCAGTGCATTCAAAGGAGAAGGAATTGAATTCAATTGTATCGAAAATTGGAAACCTATTGCCACTGACCTATCGAGAACAGAGTAAAAGAGTATTATCATATCTCATGTTGGAAACTGCTGATGAACATCAAGTTCAAGTCGATAGCACAGGGAAACGAATTATAATTCAGGGAAAAAGTTATAATCTAGTTGATTTAATTTGTGATATGGTGACGAATCGTAAAGGACTTTTATCCTTTGACAATAATCTATACACCTTTCTAAGTGTATCAAACTTTCCCAAAAGTCTTATTGGCAATAAGCAAATTCTAAAGAAACTAGGAGAATATAGTCCTCCAACAACACCAACACCATCATTTAAAAAAGAAGAAGATTCAATATTTGAAAATACTATCAGTAGCAGCAGCAATGATTTTACAACACCTGTGGCTGCTAGTCAAAAGCGAAGACGAATTGATTCACCCTCCAGTGTGCAAAAGGGGAGTGGACATTACACTACGTGCTTGCGTTCAAAATGGATGAAGTTCTGAAAGGTGTCTATGAAAATATTGGTGAAGCGGGAAGTTTAAGTTCTCCCAAAACGCTTTCTAAAGTTGTCTCCGGCACCACATTGAAAAAACAAAAGAGTATCTAGAGAATGAATCGAGTTACACACTGCATCGGAATCACAGGCTTCGCGGCAAACAATATCGACAAACTAAAGCCTTTTTCCCTCTGCATATAATGCAAACGGATCTTTTAATTTTAGACGCAGTTCAACGGCGTCACAATGCACCCAACAAATATATTCTGGTGGTAATCAGTGTCTTAAGTCGCTATGCATATGACATTCCACTGCGATCAAAGAGAGGTGTTGAAGTTGCTCAGGCCATTGAAATTATTCTTGAACAGGATTCATATAGAAAAATTCAATCGGATCGTGGCAGTGAATTTGTTAATCCCCATGTGCAAAAGGTTCTATTGAAATATAATACAACACTTTATCATAGTCACAGCCCGATAAAGGCTGCATTGGCTGAACGATTAATAAGAACGATTCGTCTATTAATTTCAAGATATTGTACCCTGAAAAATACACCGGCTTTTATTCATGATTTAGATAAAATCATACGGATATACAACCTTCGACCTCATCGATCTCTGTCCAACTCAAGCCCTCGGGATGTTCACTACAATGAAAATACATTTGATGCTTTTCTAAAGCAATTACTCCAATGGTGAAAAAGAAAAAAATGTGAAGAAGAAATTCAATGTTGGTGATACTGTTCGAATTAATAGAACCACCAATATTTTTGAAAAGGGGAATTCTTTATGGAGCACTGAACTTTTTAAAGTGTCCAAAATCCTGGACACCGAGCCCATGACATATCAACTGCGAGACACCAAAGATGATGAGATTCTCGGCGGTTTTTATGAATATGAACTGCAAAAAGTTAGAAACACTAGTGAAATTTATCGAATTGAAAAGATATTAAAGAGTCGTACTCGTAGGGGCAAGAGACAGTTGCTTGTTCGCTGGCTAGGATACAACTCAGATTTTGATTCTTGGGTCAGTGCTGAAGACATTGACAATGCCCAATGATTTCTATGTGACTTTCATGTCCAATGTTTCCGATCCTCTCTACAATGACTTGAATAGAACAAGTGATTTTTGGACGAAACTCTCCCCCACCATCAAATTCGACGACGGAAAGTATGAAGTGGCTCTTGTCGACTGTATTCTCAAAAATACCTACGAAATCCTGAGAAAGGATTGTAAATATGATAAAAAAAATTAGACCCTATGATTGGCCGCCACCACCATCCTCAAGTGATCAAGAACAAATTCAAAAAATCAATTGGATGGATTATCCATATATTGAATTACCCTACGAGGAACTCACCTGTATGAATGATTTATGTCGTTCTATTAATAAAAGAATTTCCGCTCGTAAAAAGGGAGCTTTTCATTTCAACTATTCAAAGGAGGAGGGCAAGATCTACATTAGTTCACCTATTGCCAGCGAAAAGGTTATTCTCAATGATAACGTAATTTATGTTCTTGGCTTTAAGCTCAATATAATCAACGGTAAAAGTGCCGGAAACACTAATTTCATTTTTGCTGACTGCCCGCCTGCCTTCTCCACGGACACTTGTATATTTCTCTACGCTTCATTTGTGGAAACATCTCGGGTTGGTAATTCAAATGTTCCCCTCCTACGAGTTCTTGAACGAAAAACCAATCAAGAACATATTCACCACTACAATATAAAGCATCTTCAGTATATTCCCGTAAACACTTCCTATTTGGAACTCTGTCAGTTAACACTAAGAACCGAATTGGGTGATCCCATAGCAATTTCAAAAGGTTTGGCTGTGATTACATGCCATTTTCGTCCCATCGTTCAAATTCAACAAGATGTCTAATAAAAAAGTGGTATTCACTTGTCCTGATATTGACTGCTATGTTAATACTCTTGGCCCAAGACAACAGGGCAATGGAATGGACTATTACAAAGGTCGCTCGTCAATGTCTGGCTACGGTCTTGGCAGATGGTTTGCTAAGCTCTTTCGCTCTTCACTACCACTGGCTAGAAAATATCTTGTACCGGCTGCGACAGATTTTGCATCCTCTACACTGTACGATTGGGGCTCTGGCAAGGATTTTAAAAAAGTGCTACGGAAAATCTTAGGTCCAGTGCGCGAACCCTTGGTGAGCAACTAAAACAAAATGGTAAAGGCTTAAAAAGGTCAAGAAACAATGCATCACTCATCAGTCTCCACTCAGGTCGGAAACGAAAGACATCATCCCTCTTGTCAAAGAAAAGAAGGAAAAAGCCGACACGTAGTGTAAACAGAAGAAGAAGCCCCAGGAAGAAAATTTTTAGATCAAAACTAGATTTCTTCTCCTAAGATGTCCTACCTGCCGCATAAGGATTCTCAACCTTCAATGACTGCCTCATTGAATCTATTCAATGCTGAAAATGTTGATGTGAGTGTCAAGCATGGATACTATGAACAATTTTATCCTCAACAACCCCTCTCCGATAATATCTACTTTCAAATTTATTCCAATGAAGACTACTTAATAGACATGTCTTCAACATTTATAGATTTACAAATGAAAGTCCGGAAATCCGATAATACAATGCCAATTCGGGCCGATGGAATATCCTATGAAAATTTTATATTACATAATATATTTCGTCAAATTAGTGTCTACATCAATGGCACGCTGGTGAGCACAAGCAACAATCTCTCAAATTATACAAGCTATATGCAATTCATGCTGATGACACCCAAGTCATACAAGGAATTGAGAGGCACCTCCAATGGATATGAATATATGACTAATACTGATAGTACAGATGCACTTAAAAATGCTACAACTAGTGAATTACATCTAGTTGGAAAAATATATCATGAAATATTTAATATACCCCAATGGCTGCCGCCCAATGTTAAAGTGGATATAAAACTGACGCTTGCACCCTCCAATTTCATATTGAGAAAAGAACTTGCTGCCAATCCTGATGTAAGTCTCTCCCTCACCTCGGCAATACTTCATGTACGCCAACAACTGGTCATGAGTTCTGTTGCTTTGGCAGTGGAAAAGCTGAGAGCCAATGGAAATAATATTAAACTACTTGTTCCTCATACAATCACCAATCAACGTCATATTGCCATGGGCTCACGCACCTTCACCGATTCATCCTTTATCAATGGCGAAATTCCATCAAAACTCGCTTTGGCATTTGTAAAAAGCGCCAGTGCAATAGGATCGTGGACTGAATGCCCACATAAATTCGAGATGTTTGGACTTTCATCTCTTGTGTGCAAAGTAAACGGCATCCCACTCTACAATCTATCTCTTGATAAATCCTATAGAACATTGTATGAGTTGACCATGCAAACCCTAGATCATGATTCGCAACTATTTGAAAATGGTATAACCGAAGATATGTTTGCTAAAACACATGGTATCATTGTACTGGATTTGTCTGGCACACGGGATATGAGTATAGTACGTACGGGGAGTGTGCGTTTAGAGTGTACATTTGCCGACCCATTGGCTGAGAGTATTGCACTAATCTCACTAAATCAATATGAAACCTATTGGGAAATCACTCCCGAAGGCAGTGTTCTACTAGACTTGGCGCCAAAAACACCAGTCAAATAATCAATGTATTTTATATGGACCCCTACATGTCCCAGTACAAATCCTATTGTCTTCCCTCGGACTTCCTTGGAAAAATTCAAAGTGTCAACAATACCTTGATTATTGTTAATAGCAGTCCGTCGACTGTGCTGACGAGTCATTGGCTGTGCATCTTTCAAACAATGAAGACGATTGAATTTTTTGATCCTCTTCGTCTACCCTATACATTTTCCACACCCCACATCAGCAACTATATTGAGAGCAGTGGGAAAACTATTATTTAAAATCGGAAGAGGGTGCAGGATCTAACGACTAAAAGCTGTGGCTTCCATGCACTACTATATTTTGTGTTCCGATGTCGAGGCTATACTTACAAGCAGTTTCTCCACATTTATAGTGACAATCCACGTCTGAACGACTTTCTAGTGGAAAATATCCTCTCAGACCTATACAGTGTTGATTTCAGTGCCCTAAGAGTAAAGTGCTTAAAAAATGTTTGTGAATTTGTTTATTAATAAAATGCATGTATATGCAACAATGTCTTTAAATCTTCACTTTAGATTTATTCCTCTTCGATGTATAGGCAACTGTCGTGAACCACTAATGCCGGTAAATCATTTGGATTCACTGTATATTAATCTTGATTGACTGCAAAGTCAGGGTCACATTTTCTACAGTACAATGTAACTTCACTCTTGTCATATCTCTTTGTATAGTCAATGATACTATTTGCATTCATATTATGAAATTCACGAGTTTCAATCTGTCTGTTTGAAGCAATATCACATACAGTGTTTTCAAATGGTGAATCACATTCGGTAACTGCCAAATAAAAATCACTTGGTTTATAGTCATAGTAGGCAGTGTCGTCACAACGATGACGTAGAAACCAAATTTTCTTGTTACCCCAACAGTTGAATCGTAGACCAGATTCCTCTTCCCAGAATAATTTAAATCCACGACGATACCAATCTCGTAGAAATAAACTAAAATCACGTTTGGGATTCTTTCCAATCATAGCGGGGTAAGTATTCTCCCACTGATCACATTTATCATAGTGACAATTGGAGCACAGGTGTCCTCTAGGGTGAGAGTCACACACCTCCTCAAGACATGAATTACATCCTTTAATTTGTACTGCATAGCCTCTATGTAATTTACAAGGATTACATAATTTGCACTTTTCACTATAGACATCAATAATTGTACAATTCTCACATTGAATCCAACTGCCAAGAGTGTACATGCACAATGGACATGTATAGAACATTTTTTGGTTTCCAATTTCACTTGACTCACTCAAAGCTAAAACGAAACTGATCGTCCCTGCCGACGGATAAATTCAGTGCGGGGAATGGGGAGAGGAGTAGCTCTGTGACGTTACCTCTTTCGAATGGCGGGGGAGCCATCTACATTGAATCCATTGGCAATGTTTTCAAAAGTATATCCACGATATGATTCTGCTTTGTTCCAATTAATATATCAATAAATTGAGTATAAGCACTTGAGTCACATTTTAAAAGTTTCATACAATAGTCCAATGGGGGAGAATCACTCCTCATTATATTGGCAAGTGTTCCCTGACGAGAGAATGTCCTGCGTTGAAGAGATAACTCGAGAAAATCATCATCCAAAATCAAATGTTTTTCCATAAACACTAGATTTGATCTAATTCTCTCTTTCTCAAATTTATTCATTTTTTAATCCTTTCACTCTGACTGCTGACTCTAGACTGACCCTGATTCGTTAGCCCTAACCTAACCAGAAAAGAAAGGAAACATTTTCGATTTCGAAACAATTTTATTGAATAATTACAACAACAATAATAGTAAGCATGTACAATTAGCGATACAGTTTATTGTCTTCGATATGTTTCACTAATGCACTTAAAGCACATTGAAGTCTATTCACGTGTGCTATATCAACTTTTGCAGCGAAACATAATTGATCCTCTATTTTAAATTTGCTCAAGGATATCACATATCTTGCATATACTTCATCCCATTCCAGACAAAGCCGTGATCCTCTCGTGATTTCCACCGCAATGTTTGGTGCTCTTGTATTATTACCATCAACTCCACTATCAACTTCTAATAGGGTAAACATTCCACTCATCGCCATCACAAATATATATCCAAATGAGTAAAGTCAAAACTGTTCTTCTCACTCCTTTGAATTCTATTCACAGACTAATAAAACTATAGCAAAAATCCTTTCCTCATATTCCCTCCGCCGCTAATATGTAAGCAAGCCCTCTGATTGGCTGAGAAGGAAACACGTGATCTAACTGTTTCCTATTCCTGGAAACTCTTAACATTCGCCTTGAGCATGTACTTGACCAAAACAACAACAACAAATGCTGTTTCCTATTTCTGGATCATAACATTCGCCTCGAGCATGCACTTGGCCAAAACAACAACAACAAATACTGTTTCCTATTCCTGGAAACTCATAACATTCGCCTCGAGCATACACTTGCCCCAAAACAACAACAATAACAAATACTGTTTCCTATTTCTGGACACCTTGACATTCGCCTCGAGCGTGCACTTTGCCAAAACAACAACATCAGCAAATCGACCTTGGAAAAAGAGGTCATTGACCCCATTAACCACGTGTTCTCCCTAGGGACTCTATGCCCATATTTGGTGCCCCGTTCAGAGTCAATAAGGCCTTTCTACTAGTCTGTAGTGCTAATACAACAAACTTGTCATGACATGTCCTTTTTACAACCAAAACGAGAGCAAGTTATTGAATTGAGCCACTGTGCAGAAGTGATACCAAATTAAACGAAAAAAGAGCAACGATCCTAAAGTGCTTTGTTTTTAATCTATAAAAAGTGTAGTAAGGAGCGACCTGGCTCAATGGTAACCGAAACTCTAAAAACCGGAATTTTGGTACCAATAGATCCATCAAAAGAATCAGATTTTAATTTTGATTTCAAATATATAATTTTCGTCAAGTTTAATCTCGCCCATCAAAAGTTACGCGCCTGAAAAAATTTGGCTGATTTTCGAAAAAAGGGGGAAAGACCCCTAAAAGTTATAGAACCTTAATGAAATTCACACCATCATATTCAGCGTATCAGAGAACCCTACTGTCGAGGTTTCAAGCTCCTATCTACAAAAATGTGGAATTTTGCATTTTTTGCCAGAAGAAAGATCACGGGTGCGTGTTTATTTGTTTGTTTGTTTTTTTGTTTTTTTTTTCCCCAGGGGTAATCGTATTGACCCAGTGGTCCTAGAATATCGTAAGAGGGCTCGTTGGAACGGAAATTAAAAGTTCTAGTGCCCTTTTTAAGTGACCAAAAAAATGGAGGGCAACTAGGCCCCCTCCCACGCTCATTTTTTTCTCAAAGTCACCCAATTAAAACTTTGAGATAGCCATTTTGTTTAGCATAGTCGAAAATCTAATAAATATGTCTTTTACGATGACTTAATTCCCCACAGTTCCCAGGGGAAGGGCTGCAAGTTATGAACTTTGCCCATTGCTTGCATATTGTATTGGTTATTGGGAAGTATACAGACATTTTCAGGAAGAATTTTTTTTGGTTGGGGGGAGGGGGGCTGGAGGAAGGGGTTACTCGGGAGAATCTTTCCATGGAGGATGTTTCTTTGGGTTAAGGGACATTTCTATGAAGGGGGCCCCGGATTTCCAAGCATTATTTAAAAAACGATCAGAAATTAAATTTAAAAAAAGAAGTTTTTCAACTGAAAGTAAGAAGCATTATTAGAACTTAAAATGAACAGAAATTATTACGTATATGAGGGCGTTCTCCCCCAAGTCAATACCTCGCTCTTTACGCTAAAGTTTTTTTTTAGTGCTTTCTAAAGAGCTATCTATTCTAATTAAACGGCCTTTGTGATTCAGGGGTGTGTGAATTAAAATTTTTTTTAACTTTTAACGTAAAGAGTGTGGTATTGACTAAGGGGAGAACCCCATCATATACGTAATAACATATACGTAATAACAAAAAAAAACAATAAAAAAAACAAGCGACACGGCTCAATAGTAAGCGAAACTTTTAAAAACGAAACTTTGATGTCAATAAATGTATCAAAAGAATGGGCTTATAATGCTGATTCTAAATATATAAATTTTGTTAAGTTTAGTATTACTCATCAAAGGCTACGAGCCTGAGAAAACTTACCTGATTTTTTAAAGAGGGGGGAAACATCCCCTAAAAGTGAAAAAATTTTAATGAAAATCACTGTCAGATTCAGCGTATCAGAAAACCCTATAACATAGGTTTCAAGCTCATATCTGCAAAAATCTGCAACTTTGTATTTTTTTCCAGAAGAAAAATATACGAATATAGAAGTTCGTTACGTAAGTTAATTTGTAAATTACGTCAGAACCAAATTTAGAGACAGCCATTTAGCAAAAGAAAAGTAAAATTTTTATGCAAATTTTGTTTACTTATTCAATGACGGCGAGCCAAAATAAAAGCTGCATTAACTAAAAAACGATCAGAAATTAAATAAAAAAAACAAGTTTTTTAAACTGAAAGTAAGGAGCGACATTAAAACTTAAAACGAACAGAAATTATTCCGTATATGAAAGGGGCTGATCCCTCCTCAACGCCTCGCTCTTTACGCTAAGGTTTGACTCTGTCTCACAACTTTATTTTTTAAAACAAGAAAAAACTTTAGCGTAAAGAGCGAGGCGTGGAGGAGGGATCAGTCCCTTTCATATACGGAATAATTTCTGTTCGTTTTAAGTTTTAATGTCACTCCTTACTTTCAGTTTAAAAAACTTGTTTTTTTTATTTAATCTTTGGAAGAGCTAAGTTGTTAAGTTGAAACTTCCTGGAAACGTTGAACTAAATCAAAAGAGATTTGCAGCCTGTGCAGACAGTTTGTCGAAAGAATGTATCTACAATATTATATTATTTAGTAAGAATTGTTTTCTAACTTCACACTGTCCAAACACTTTACCCCCACTCCCACCCCCTAATGTGCAAATATATAGCCCTTTTGTATTTTTTCTATTTATTCTGTCACTTCTATTTGTCTTGTTTCACGCTAAGCTGAAAGAAACCACTGAAAAGAACCGGTTCTATAATGCGTCAATGAAGGAACAACTTGAGCGGTAGGGCGTATATCATACAAGTACCAAAAAGTCTCTTATGACAAAAAGTTTTTTTAAGGTTAAAATAATAGAAAATAATCATTAACACGATGGAAAGTAGGCTTGTTTCAGTAAATAAAAAAAATTTATAGTCAGCATTCTCTCGCTGTCACGTTATGCATATTATGCTCGGGAGAAAACGTGTTCAGGAGGAAAACATGCAGAACCTAGCAGCAGTAGGACAAAAGTATGTAAAAAAAAAAAAATGAAAAAATATGTAAAAATAATGTAAATTTGAATAAAACTGTCAGATTTCTTTGTTAAAACAGATAGTAAACCGCGTAAATGGAAATTTATTCATTGGTAATTTGGTACTTGTATGATATAGCCACTGCCTAATATTCTTCTAATATGTTTCTTTGATGCTCAATCCTAATGAAATATACCTAATTATGATGAAAAAATGATACTTTAGAAACAAATTTGGGCTATGTATTTGCGCATTAAGGGGGGAGGGGGGTAGAGTACAGCGGTGTTAGGTACAATTATTTTGCGTATTATGAAGTAAGAATTGTTTTCTAACTTCACAATGTCCAAATACACACTGTCATAAAAGTCCGGTTACTTTAGTTGGTTGCTAGTGTTCTGTATTTTAGAATAGCTAAGAACACAAAGCTAATTCAAGAGAGAAACATCCAAAAGTTTTTAAATTATGATAGAAAAAAAAAATTAATTGAAACTGTAGGGGAAAAAATGCTATATACTCCTTTGAAATCAAGTTCACTGTCAGTTTATTTTCAACCTTGTTTGGGAATGGAACATTCAGATCCTATTAGAAGCGCATCAAGAGGATATGATGTAGAAAAAAAATCACCAGCTGCCTTTTTTAAACAGATATTGAAGTATACAAAATGGTATTTATACTGTACTGACATAGTTCACGGTCAGTTACCATCTACGAAAATCCAGTCAAGAATGTCTCATTCAAAAACGGCTTTGAATGAGACATTCAAAGCCTGTTGGAAGTTTAAGAGATTATAAGGTTGAAATCAAGAAAATGTCGGCTTTTTTTTCAGGAGCATAGTTTTATTTACACATAATTTACAAAAAACAAACGCCTAGGAACCTTTTTTGTTCGTTAGGCCAACTCCAGCTTCGTGACAGATATTGAGAGAGACAATTATTTTTTAAGCAAGTTTTCAAATCATATTTTATTATCAAAATATTCTAATAATAAAGACAAAAAGAAATTTACTAGCTTTAAAAAATTAAACAATTGAGCTTAACAACAAATAAACTAAGCTATATCTCAAAAGAAGCACAAACCACTAGCCCCCCCCCCCCACGTACTGGATGTAAAAAATTACATGTTTTCTTTTGAAAATCGAGAAAAAAAAATCCTTGCCCTCTCCCTCTATACATTCTTGTGAATTGGGGCTGGCGTCCCAATGCAAACAATGTTAAACGTTTAGGGAATGGGACCCTTAAATTTAAAAAAAAAAATTCTTCAAGAGAAAGTTTAAATGTTAAAACGTATAAGAAATTGAGCAATATTTTTTTCAGGAAGCAAGATTTTTCTGGATATCATGTCTGTGTAGCACCATCTAATTCAAGCAGTGGATATCCAGGCTTTTACACAAAGGAAGCAGATTTTGGGTTTGCAGGAAGAAAAGTAAGATCTATCCAAAAGGACTGCTTTCCCTAGAAAAACAAAATTAGAACAAACTTTTTGACACATGATCGAATGAAAATTAAATAAACGTGTTATAATCATAGAAAAAGAATTATAGAATGTAAATTTAGAGAATGAGCATATGAATAAAGTCAATTTTCCATTTTTCAAATGCAACAGTTTCTATTAACAGTTGAGTGTTCTTTATTATGTGAATTAGTATACATTTTTCTTATTGCTGTGGACGATCAGAATAAATATCCTTCTTACAAATCTCTTTCAGCTGAATTGTGAGCTGAATTGTTGCTGGAGCTACATTGTAGCTGTAACTTTCTTTCAAAATTCTTATTATAACACTGAGTTTATTCATGGTTGTTCTACCAAATTTAGGGTTTGAATTGTCAAATTTGATAAACGAATCACTAAACAGCAGGTTTCCTCTTTGATTACTAGGCACCCAGGTCTCTAGGAAGAAATGAGGTCATATAGCAATTTAAATTAAAAAGGAACAGAAATTACTATCAATTGCTATATGAAAACCAAAATGCATAGAAATTAGAATAAATTACCATAGCAATCAGGAGGACAAGAGATGTTTCTATAAATGAATAAAATGAATCCCTAAAAGAAGACATATCCCTCTTAGCGGGACACTTTGTCATCTTTTTTGAACAGCAAAAATTTTCACAGACACGTAACTTTTACTTAGGATTGTGGCAAATTTATTGAACTATATAATAAAATGGCACTAGATAAGATAAGAGAAGATATTTATTTCGAAAAATTACCATCACAAGCCCTGAAGGGCCGAATTTGAATTTCGAAGAACATGAAAAAACAAATAAACAAGAAAATCATAGCAAAAGCACAACAACTAAAAAATTGGCAAACAATGCACAAAAAAAAATATCGGAATGATATATCATTTCTTTGTCAGTTATATTAAAAACTGCAAAGTTTCAACTAGTTATAAAGATAAAAAAATGATAAAACTGAATTAAAATTAAAAAATATATACATTAAAAATTGTTTAAAAAACAACACAAAAAGGGGTAGGGAACAAAAAAGAAAAACGAGCTGCGTCTTTTATCTGTAAGAGATAAGATTATTATTTTACGATATAATTAACAACTATTTATTACATCAAAAAAAGAGATAAAAGATTTTTTATATCGCAAGGTTAGGTGGGGATAGGCTGGTTTTCATGGCAGGTTTTTCAATTCTTTGGTTTTCATGGCACAAGTTTTTAATTTTATTTTTATAGTAGGCTCTGGTAGCTTTTCTAATTTGACTTTTTAATTCCTTTCTTAATTTATTTGCATCAGCTAAATTACCCCTTTTAAATAAGTTTATATTTGTGCGGATTAGCATTTTTATGTGATTATTTATGCGAGGTTTATCACTGGAGCATTTCCTGAATTTTTTTTTCTGGGAAACATAATGAGTAGGAATCAATTAGTTATTTTGTGAAAAATCAAAATTTGATCATCAAGGTTATTAGAATTATAAAGGTCTTACTTACTTTCACTGGTCAGCCATGAAACAAAAGAAAAAAGGCCTGGGTCACTGAGGGGACGGCAAACCCCAATGGAGGTATTAAAGGAATGCTCAATGGCTGAAGAGGGAGAAAAACAAAGACAATAGTGGTAACTGCCTCCTAATGGTGGCAGTGCTTGTGGGGGGCTGTAACACTTACTCATGTTTGAACAAATAACATCCAGAGCGGTATTACCTTTTGTTGTAGAAATTTTAACCAGTTGTTTAATATTAAGAGAGGTACAGATAAAGTCCATCCTCAGGTCATTCACATCGCCAAGTAAGAAAATACCAGCGTTCGGATACTTTGATAACACAAAGTCAGCACTTATCAGGAATTGTTGCATAAATTTGCGTTTCTGGTCAATACTTTGGTTCGGGCAATAATAAAAGACGGTGGTTACAATTAAATTGAAAGGGTGGGGAAGTACTTTTGGTCTAAGGCTCAGATTCTGATTTCATCGTAATCTGATAAGTTGGGGTGGGGATGAGTTTAGGTTGGAGGTTATCTTGGACAAAAAATAATATACCGCCCTTTTTTTCCCGAGAGGGTGATCGGGAGGGCGAAGTTTTATAAACTGAGTATTTTTTTTTTATTAACAAATGGGTTACAAAAAAAAACAACATACAAATCTCCATATAATGCTAACAAAACAAAACTGCATATAATACCAAAAATATCAAAATAGGTCCCGACGCATATTAGCGTGTTTGGGATGACCCAAAAAAAGGAACACTTCAACTACTTATACACTAATACACTTCCTCGGGGAAATAATACTCTCTGACTCCTCCTCTCCTCCCCCACCCCTACTAAACAATTAATCAACATTCTAAGGATAATACATTTTTTTTTTTTTTACATGGAACTTAAAGGAATTCAACACTCATACTCTATGATTCATCATGCTTCCTTTCATATACCGACAATAACCTCAATCAACACACAAGAAAATTTTTCTCTTTTAACACTCACAAACATATACTCACTCCCAGATCAATCACCTTATCCGTGTCTACAATACTGGTTAAAACAAATACATCGCAAAGTTCCTCAAGAACCTTCTTACCTTTTACATCCGCCGGAAGCCTGTTCCATACTTCAGGATCAATATACCTAATAGAAAATTTAGATCTGGTAGTAACTGGAACCGGCGTTCTAACTAATTCAACATTTCTAGTTTCATAACTATGGTCCCTTTCATTATAAAGTTCCGAAAAATATGCAGGTAAAAAATTAGAAAAAAAATTATACATAAACAAATTTACATAAAATTTAACCAAACCAAAGAATGGTAAAATTTTTAATTGGTGATACCTCGACCTTACCAAATTCTGGGAGAAGTCATTGGTCAAAACTCTTACAGCTTTATTTTGTAACACACGAAGCGGATACAAATGGCTAGTGAACGTCGACGACCAAACTGTAACACAGTAGAGCAAATATGGATGAATAAGAGAAAAATATAACATTCTAATAACCTTTTTAGGAAAAAAAATTTTCAGCTTCCGCAGAGTTCCAATATTTTTGGCTAATTTAGTACTTATAAATGCAATATGATATTTAAAACTTAGGCATTCATCTACCATTGCACCAAGATACCTTACTGTACTTGTCCGTTTTATACTTCCATTTACTAGCTCAATTTCTTCAATCCATGGATAGTAATTTGCACTTCTGCCGTATAACATGAACATTGTTTTCTTCTGATTAACAAGCAGTTTGTTCACTCGCATCCAACTCTCAATTATCACCATTCCTTGTTTCATGCCATTTTTCAAATCCACTTCTGTTTTCGCAGCCATTGTAAATTGAGTATCATCAGCAAAACTTGGAAGTATTGCTCACACCGGGCCATCAGTGTACCTTGGAGTTGACAGTTGTTTGAGGCATCCATTTAGATCATTAATGTACACAAGAAATAATAGGGGACCCAACACAGACCCCTGTGGCACACCACACTTTACTACTATCTCTTCTGACAGGAGTGTGCCCAGCCGTACTCTTTGCGTTCAAGATATGAAGCAATCAATTTCAGACTTTTAAAACGAATTCCAGCATTTTCAAGCTTAGCCAATAAAATCTTATGATCAACACAGTCAAAAGCCTTCATAATATCTAGAAAAATTGAACCCACCTATAAACCTGAATCTAGGCAATCGTTAACAAATGTTGTCAAAAATAATAAAGCATGCTCTGTAGACATATGTAGTATAATTACTTATTTAAAAAAAATCAAGGTTTTGGGATTAAACCTCTGTTACAGCTATAACATTAATTTTATGAATTTCAGTGATACCCTCGAGTTCGGTAATCTCTTCAAAATTTAGGATCTCAGCATTGGTAAGAAGGAAAGTTGGAAATTTAAAACGATTTGGTTAATGGGATTTGTTTTCAATTCGGGATGGAGTTATTTGGGGTTGAAGTTTATGAGAAGGATGCTGAGAGTAAGGGGATGGTATTAAGGAACTATTTTTAGACGTTGAGGAGGAAGGTTTGGACCGAGCTGGTCCGGATATCACCATATCTTATTGAGGACTTGAAAGAAGGGGGGGGGGGGTAAATCTATTGGAAGTGGGGATCAATACTTTGGGGGAAAACTGGGGAAAAAAGACGGCAGGGGTACTATCGAAAAGAAGTCGAGAGCTACTAGTTGAAGATGAAAGGGGTAAACTGGTGCTTCTTGCGTCAGCGCCAGTTTCCATCGTGATTTCATTTTTGATACGTTCAATAAAAAACAATCACTAGATTTATGTCGATTACTAGACTGAAATGAAGCCACCGAAATAGGCCTAGGAAGGTTTGTGTAACGGGACTGACCAGGGAGCTGACTCAGGGGTCAACATGGAAATTTTAGGACCCAGGGCACTTGACGGTGGCTTGGAACCGATGGGGACGTGATCTGACCCACGGCCAGGGTAGCTTTTCTGTTTTTTGGCGAATTTAAATTCTTAAGTGGGACCGAAGACCCTGAAGCATGGGCCAAATTACAATCACTGTCAACACATGATAAATTTGCACATAAATTAAGAGGATCGAAAGAAAGGTACTATTTTTGGAACATCCTGAGATAAAATGCCTACAAATATGTAAATAGAATAACTTTTTGTTGAACTATTTTTTCGAAAACAATTAGCAGTTTTCTTCGGTTGGTTGAAGGTCACGAGACTTATTCTCATCAGTTACACTTACATCAGCTAATTTAACATTTTCCTAATTCTCGTCATCGAGGATCATTTTCACACTGCATGCACTTTTTACGTCACTTAATGAGTTACAAATTTGATCGCTCGGGGCTTGTATAGGATTATTCATTTCAGAGCTAAAGGGAGACGAGCGTAATTTCACGGGTGGCACGGGAGAAAGGATTCACAACTGATTTAACTGTATAATAAGGGTGTCAATAGTAGCTGTTTTTTCGTCAGTTAAGTTCTGAAGGTCACGTATATCAGATTGGAATGATTCGTGGGTATTTCATAGTTGTAATGGTTCATTCTGAATAGCTGAGAGTTGATTCTCAAGAACGGAACATCTGATAGTTAAAGCAGAGATTTCATTCACGTGTTCAACGTGAACAATTCGTGCATGGGGTTTTATCCTTACTGCTGGGCCTAGTTACTGTCTTATTTTGGGGATTATTTGAAAAAAACTACGTTTTCTAAAGAGTTAAAGAGGCTGAGTTACAAGGTCGAACCTTAAAACGTACAGGGATTAGGAGGCACAGTTGGGGGGCTGCCGCCCCCAAACCCCCCGCTTTCGCAGCCTTTAAATAAAAACAAAATTTTAAACTGAAAGTAAGGAGCGACATTAAAACTTAAAACGAACAGAAATTATTCCGTATATGAAAGGGGCTGTGCCCTCCTCAACGCCTCGCTCTTTACGCTAAAGTTTTTATTGTTTGAAAAAAAGAGTTGTGAGAAAGTCAAACTTTAGCGTAAAGAGCGAGGCACGTTTCTTAGTTTGAGCTTGGGCTACAAAATGCGATTACCGCTGTCTCTCTGCGACCGCTAGGACCGGAAATCGCTTAACATTGTGGTGGGTCGCCTCTTTATAGAGGCACAAGTGTGCCTCCTTGATTAGAAGTCCTTGGTGTGACTATGGCTGCATTTTTGACAAAGGATCCAGGTCTAGGGCTCACTCGTGGCGTAAATTTGCACGGAATTTTCATTCCGTTGGTAATTGAAGGTGAAGTGGGGAAGTCACAATTTAAGCACAACCATAGCGGTAGTTTCTCTCTTGCTCCAAGCGTGATCCATGCACACTTAGGATGCCCACATTAACTACATTTGGTGCACTGGACTGTCCCACTTGTTGCTGGGTTTCTACATTCAGGATAGTAATATTTAGACATAATTAACTTAGAAAGACTAGGTGCTGTGCACTAAGCTGATAGGGAGGAGGACTACCTCAAACCCGACCAAAACCATCTTTACGCGGGTTAAAAACCACAGAAATTCTCTACCTGTTGTGTGGAGGTTTGATATCCAAAATATCCATCATGTTCATGTTTATAGACCAGAATTGTAGATTAGATATACAAATGTCAAACAACGCCACTACGCGTAAATAGAATTCAAACAGCGCCTCTTCGCGTGCAAGTCAGATGAAGACTGAGTCTTAGAGGCATATTACTCTTACTTGCAGCTCCTCTTTGTGAATTTGCTTAAAATTCAAGAAAATTTTAAATGTTTACTAAACGGTTTATATTTTTGTGTGAATGTCTACTACAATTCTGTGCATGCATAAAATTGTTACAATGACATATTCCTTCCCATCTCGATATATGTTTTGTAAATAAATTCAAAAAACTTTTTCAACAAAATTTGTTTTAAAAAAAAAGTGAAGAACTCCATGAAAGCAAAAATGAGCAGAAATAAAATCAAATAATCTACCCAGCGTAAAAGTACCACAAATCAGCATCAATAAATAAATGGAACCCAAAACGAACGAAAATTACAATAAATAACCGTGTCAAACTCAAAACAAGCAGACATTAGTATAAGTAGGGCTGACAATCGCTATATCTTCTCAAGGCCAGAACATAATTCGCACTTTACTGAATAAAAAACATTTTAAATGGTTTCACTTTTTAACTTTAATAAATCAAAAATTATCAAGACTTTAAGGGATAAATATCAGCAAATCTATATTAAACTGACAATGCACATTAATTTGTGTTACGGGTACGAGCAATAGATAAACGGATAGGATAGATTATCTATCAACAAGTGAAATGACATCATTTTATACAATTCCAAAAAAGGTTTAATGCCAGTTTTGCCTCTCACTGAGACTGTCTGTCTCGGCTTTTAGCCCATTAGTCCATCAGCAGTACGTGCAACAATTTTTAAGTTGCATGATAATTATTCCTCCAAATAATTGGGGGCAACTACCCTCCCCCCCCCCCACGACAGCTCCAGTGAAGTTGGAGCCAATTTTCCTAAAACAAGTGAAAATGACGGTTAAAACTGAAAAATGAGCTATTTGGTACCATGAAAGTACTATATAGTACTATTAAAAGAACTATTGAGATACTTTATAATACTATAAAGGTAAATATGTACTAAAGAAAACTGGTCCTTTTCAGTTGATGCTTGATTTATGCCGGCTAATCTTAGTTTTGACAATATTTTTGAAGAAACTAAATTTCAGCTGGGGGAAACTCAGGTCCGGGGAGGGGGACAAACCGAGGTCTAGTTGCCCCCGCCCCATAGCAAACTACGCCCCTGAAATTATACCATTAGCACAAAGGAATAGAACATGCACTACTTCTTGGTTTTGAAGATAACTTCTTACCTCCAGTCAGGGGCAGATCCAGCCTTTTGTTGTAGGGGGGGGGCGATTCTCACCGAAAAGAGTGGGGGCAGTGTCCTTTTTTCGGCCAAACAAGGCTGATTTATTTCGCGTTTTAAGTGTCCCTGTCGATCTCTTATTTAACAAAAATTGGGTTTTCATACATTACAATAATGCTTACAAAAACTGTACTTGATCAACTGACAACTTGAAAATTCTTTTTAAGAGAAACATTTTTTTTTTCTCGTTTTCAAGAGAAATTCAAGCTTCCTGGGTCCACTGTTCGCAAACCTGTCGATTACCCTGTCAATGCTGACATCGATGTCGCTGTGCACTTTAAGGAGGGCCAAACCACTGAGTCTAGTTTGCCCCATTCGTGCTCTGAGCCAGGTTTTCAGTTTGCGTAAAGTTGAGAAGCTACGCTCGGCAGATGCCACGCTCACTGGAAGAGATATGAAAATAGCAAGAAGTGAGCTGACATAAGGATATAGGTCTCTGTCACATTCCTTGGCAGTTTCTTCCGCTGAACAAGGAAAAATACCTCCTTCTCTTTTGACCCGAAGCCATCTACTTCTTCACACATGCGCTTCTGCCAAAACAAGCGTTGCGCTAGTAGACAGCACGGTTAAGCCAAGAAGTTGACCGTACATGCTAGAGATCTTTTTGATTGAAGATTGCAGCAAATCATTAGTACAATTCATAATATTTGATGGTAGCAGTACGGTATATCGGAAAGAGTTCAGCGTTTTTCTTGAGAATCGCCTCTTTAAGTCCCTTGTGACTGAGTCGAGCATAGGTAGAAAAACAGCGCGTCGATAATATTCTTCAGGCATAGTATGAGGAGGATTATTTCGATGAAACTGTCTTTTTGTCATTCTTGGAGCTTCAACAGACAATTGGATTTCATCTGACAATTCTTTCACTTGCTCGAATACTAATGCGAACTCTTCGTCACATGTTTCCCGTCGCTTTTCCAGAATATCTAAAAGATCGGAAACATGGCCATCGGCAGCACCCAAGTCCAAAGTCTTCTTCTGGAATAGCCGGCTAAGAGGCAAGGTCACAGCGAAAATTCTGCGTAGACACTGAAGGGAAACCACGAATTTCACACTATGTAACACTGTCACAAGCATCTTTGCCTTCGGAGCGGTTTCTGATTCACTCCAGTGACTGATGTGTTCCAAAGACTGGATGATTTTTGAAACTTCAGACACAGACTGCATAAGTGATTCGTACCGCTCGATCCACTTCGTCTCGCACATTCCCGTGAGCTTAGCTTTCAGAACCTTATTCAAGACGTAAATTTTCATGGCAGATGCATAAAAAAATGCAACAACTGCTTATAGTTCCTATGGCATTTCTGATGCTCGAAACAGCTGGACTTCTTGACAATAAAAGGTTCAGGATGTGGTTAAAGCAAGGACAACGAGACACGTTTTTATCTTTTTTTCTGAATTTCCACTACAGCACCAGAGTTATTTGATACCATCATTGCACACCCGTCCGTCCGGATTCCAACACAGTCAAGTAGATTCAAACCCATTTCTTCCAATAGGCTTAGAACTAACTGGTCAATCACTTTTCTGTTGACAGTCGGCTCTTCTTCTGCAGCAGAACTTTCAAAGGTGGCATGATGAATGTCAACAAAGCCTGTGAAATCTTCGCATCTATGGTTATCAAAAGCATAGAAGAGAGCTAATCTAAGTTGCGATGAATGTTACAAATCTGTTGTCTCATCGAAAATGATGCTGTAATAGCTTGCTGAGTTTACTCTCTCTAGAATGACCCCTATGACTTCTTTTGCATAACACTCAATCAACTGGTTTTAAGTTGTTTTGCTGATATATGTAGCATTTTTTCCAATGTTTTCAGTTGTTCCTTTAATTTACTGTCACCACTTTCAACACGATAACGTAGCAGTTCTCGGGAGTTTCCTTCGTTGGAAAGCGGCACGTTATCCAAGTTTAAGCTACCATCATCCCGATGGCCCCTTAGTCAAATATTCTGCCTTCCTAGAAATATTATTGATTCAAGAACCGGCTTAAGCCTCTCTTTGTTTTCTGTTACTTGCTTCATTCGCTGTTCGTTAACGCGTTTATTTACAAATTCGTGCGGAGAATGGTAGGCTCTTAGAAACTCTTTTCCGGCTTCTACTGCGGCACGATGGTACTGGGAAGTATCATATACTATCAGATCACCATCTTTTCCCAGTAAATTAGCAAATTTTGTGACAGGCTTTGTGACCAGCTTTTGTAGGGCAACCTATCTGTTTGAACCCCCGCTAGCCCCAGTTACAAAAAGAGGGCAGTATTTGTAAAAAAGACCTTTCTGGGCAGCAGAATATACAAGTCAGTGTAAACTCTGCAAACGAGAGTCGTTCAAGTACCTTTTTTCATCTTTCCCTCACTTTAAATGAATAGAATGTGGCATTTGATATCCAATCGACAGTTACCATGGCCTCTCCAGAAGCTTGCACTTTATTCGGTCGTCTATGGCATGTATTTTTCCGATATGTATCCCTATATTGTTTTCCGGAAACAGGATAGGGGCGGGAATGTTGTTGAATGATCACTCTGAACGCATACGGGGTTAACAAAAGATTGCAAAGTATCCGGAATTTGTCCCTGTTCGCCACTTCCAACAGAGCTAATTTAAGATCTACTTGCAGTTACAGTTACACTATCCGTTGTGCGAGACTTTGAAATGACAAAGCTGCCAAGCGTCTTTTGTGCGCGTTTTCCCGACATTAATATCACTTAAATGAAGAAAGTCCTCGTGACAGACACACATTCAAATTTCACAATACACTGGAATGAAACGTTTGTTTTGACGTTTCAGGACATTCGGGTCCGGTTGCGTTGCGTCTTGAACAGGGAGGCGACTGGCCAGGAACTAGCTGAAATTTACCTGGTAAACTGTTGCTATACTATGAGGTGAGAAATACTCGAGGAGGAAAAGCTGTGGTCAGCTACAACTGCTACAAAATCGGCAAGAAAATAAAAAAAAATAAAATTATTCTCGTTTTTACTACCATTTTGTGGAAGGTTACAATTAGTATCCTTTTTTGGTCAATTTTAGCTGATTTATTTGTTGTATTGATTTGCCTTTATCAATATTTTTGCCATTTTCCTTGATTGAATGCCAAAACCAGATCCACCTGGCCCCCACTTGAAAGGGGGCCAGTCAAAATATAAACTTTGATTTATTATTTTTTTTGTGGACCTTATGTCAATATTTTACATTTTGAATTCCCGCCGTATTGACGGATAATCAGCCAAACTGCAAAATTGCTCGTCGTTTGGATAAAGACGTTACTCAGTGCTGTTTCGAAACGTATTTTTCTGGTGCCAAACAGTTCTTACAAACACAGCTAACTTCAACCACCATTCCTTTTCATATAAAATTAAACAGCCAAATGGAAAAGCTAACAGTAGCTCATCTTGCAGGTACTGTAAGAACACAGAAGAAACCCCTAAGTACATACTATTGAATTGTAAAATACTGGGAAAAAAAACAAGTGAATCTCCTCAATTTGAAAATTCAACTAGGACCGCATTAAAACCCACTGACAGATGTAAAAAGTTTAACCCAATCTTCAAGAAGAGGTTTCTTCGTACATGGTTTTAAACTGTTTATGGATCTAAACCTACAACACCATATATGTAGTAAATCAATTTATGCTGACTTTATTAAATTTACACCCTAATATGATTATACCACATATTTTTACCTAATTAGCTGATTTACATGTTTACATATTCATACATATTTTGAATACTTATAAGCAGTTTTTACAATAACACCGTTTACTGTAATAGTAACGTAGTTTTTGCAAATAAAGAATTTACATGGTAAGGCAACATATCATTCAGCCGCAAGTGAATTGTCCCAAAAAGAAGCCTACGAATTTATCACTAGAAAAGAAGAAAAATTCAAAGATTGGGTTACATTATCAACCCAACCAGAAAGAAGAGGGGCAAATAATCTGATTCTCAGGACGGACGCCTCGATTGTCTACAGTTGATAGAACATAATGTAAAAAGGTTTTAGTGTCTATATACAGTAGTTTGAACATGCGTTAATGCAGATTTCCGTAAGTAAAGTAAAACCAAAACAAATAAATTACAGCCCTTCTAGGGGGGGGGTCGCTCCCATCTCTCCTCCCTTCTAGATCCGCCGCTGCCTTCAGTGTGGTATCACAGAACGCACATTTTGTTATCAGAGAATCAGGTTCTTTCACAAGGAAGTTCCGCTGAATCTTCTCGATGTCTACATGGAAACTTTTAATTTAGTTCCTTTTTTTCTAGCTACAAAATCTCACAATAAATTCATGAACAGGCAACGCTGTAGTAATCTTAATTTGAAGAAGTAGAAATAAAAAGACGTTTGGGAGCTAGGGCTAAGGGGCTAAATAGTACTACTGAAAAGCCCGCCTGCTGTTAAATAGAAGAAGAAGAAGGAGGAAAGGGACAGGATGAAATTGCCGCTTCTAATTTTGCTGGGGCTTGTGGGAATTGTCCTTTCTGTAGAGCTGACGTTTGAAGTCCAAGATAAAGGCTCTGAATGTTTTTATCAAGACTTAACAAAGGGAGAATCAAGTACCATAGAATTTCAGGTAATAAAGGAATTTCAGTAAATTGATTTTATAACACATATTCACAGCTCCAAAAAGAAATGTAGGCCATCATTTGATTTTCTGGTAAAATTCTGGTTTAGCTACTTTTTCTATCTTGGAAAAGGGTTGTGGTAGGAAGATGAAACTTTCAGGGATGAGTCTACAGACTAAAGTCTATGTCCTGTGACATACTTCACCTACCTTCACTCCTTCTCTTGGTAAAGTTCTACCAAATCATATTATTGAGTTAGGACTAAAGTGAATACACCATTTGATGCCTTTTTTTATGCTGATTATGAATATAATAAGCATTTCTATCAGAAATGAATTTAAACCCCCCCCCCCCCGCCTATATATGCTAATTCTGGGTATATATTTCTACAATAGGGGGGGGGTGGGGCAAATTTTGTTTCTGATGTAAATGGGAGGTAAGTTTAAACTTTACCCCCACCCCCCTAATGTAGAAATATATACCCTAAATTGGCATATATAGGGGGGGGGCTGAAATTCATTTCCAATAGAAATGATTACTATATTTATAATCAGCATAAAAAAAGGTCAATATATACCAAATCATATTATTGAGTTAGGACTAAAGTGAATACACCATTTGATGCCTTTTTTTATGCTGATTATGAATATAATAAGCATTTCTATCAGAAATGAATTTCAGCCCCCCCCCCCCCCCTATATATGCCAATTCAGGGTTAGGTTAGGTTGGTTAGGTTAGGTATAGCCTATATAGGGGGGGGCTGAAATTCATTTCTGATAGAAATGCTTATTATATTTGTAATCAGCATAAAAAAAGGCATTGAATGGTGTATTCACTTTATTTGAAACTCAATAATATGATTTGGTATATATTGACCTAAAAAAATGCATCAAGTGGTATATTCACTTTATGCATAAGTCAATAATATGATTTGGTAGAACTTTACCCTTCTCTCTCTAGTGGGCAGTGAAATTTGATGGCCTTTAAAAATTGTTGTGTTATAAAATTGAAACCTTGTAAAATGGATCTTAGGCTAAGATATTTTCTTAGCCTAAATGAAGTAGGCTACAACAAAACTGTTTTCAGCTTAACAACTTTGCTCAATTTATGAGGTTTCAAAGATATACAAATACATTTCTTAAATTGGTAATTTTTTGTTGCCTCTTGGTGCCTTTTTTATGCTCTTTCCAAATATAATAATCATTTTTGTTGGAAATGAATTTCACCCCCCCCCCAACCCCTATATATGCCAATTCAGGGTATATATTTGCACATTAGGGGGACAGGAGGAAAGCTTAAACTTACTTCTCATTTACATCAGAAATGATAATTTACCCCCACCCCCCCCCCCCCAATGTGCAAATATATATCCTGAATTGGTTTATATAGGGGTAGGGGCAAAATTCATTTCTGACAAAAATGATTATTATATTTGGAAAGAGCATAAAAAAGGCATCAAGTGGCATGTTTACTTTATTTGTTAGTCAATAATATGAATAACAAAAAATTTACCCTTAAATTTAGAAAACACCCATTAATATGGCTTAAAATTCTACTCATACAACAGGAGTTGCATTTTCAGAACTAAGACCAGAGAAAATGAAAAGGATAACTGAAAGTTGAGGTATAATGCTGTTTGATCAAAATTCCAATAGATATTAACCTGTTATATAGGCAACTTACTAAGACTTAGAAATCAGAGTAGGATTAACATAGAAGCTTAGCAATACCTTCCCAGTGTATGTTTAATGCCCTGGATTCATTGTTCAAAGTTTCATTTTCCCAACCTAACTGCTCTCCAAGATAACAAAAATGATATGCCTAGCCTAATAATCTTGTTATACTTTCACTTTCATACCTTTTCTAGAGCATTGGGTAATTATTGGACATCCACCACATGGCTAATATGGGAGTTAAAAATACTGGTTGGTCAGTTGGCTAATTCAAAGATTTGTATATATATATATATATATATATATATATATATATATATATATATATATATATATATATATATATATATATATATATATATATATATAGATATATATATATATATATATATATATATATATATATATATATATATATATATATATATATATATATATATATTATATATATATATATATATATATATATATATATATATATATATATATATATATATATATATATATATATATATATATATATATATATATCTATATATATATATATATAATATATATATATATATATATATATATATATATATATATATATATATACATATATATATATATATATATATATATATATATATATATATATATATATATATATATATATATATATACTGTCAAATTAGCCATCTGGTGGTATCCTGTAATTATTTATTGATTAAGCACTGGTACTTGTGTATTATATAATACACACTTGAGAAGTGAAGTTTAGTGAATGCTAATGAAATAAAATAAGATATGATGAAAATACAATACTTTAGTAACAAAATTATGAAAACAACCTCAAAGAGTTATGGAAAGGAGGCTGCCTAGAGTGCATCATATCAAATGCATAACCTAACCAAAATACCAACTAAAAACTTAATTAATTAAAGTATAGCTATAATGTAATTTCCCAGCAAGCCAAGGGTAATTGTCTGGTATAGACAGCATGAAAACCAGGTATTGTCTCATGTTCACAATACAAGTTCTCAAGTGTGTATTACATAATACACAAGTACCTAAGCACTTAACATAAACATGGTATCAAAAAAATTAGTAAATTACCATTAGATTCCTGGTTTTATGCTCTTTCCAAATATCATGGTTGCTTCTCAGAAAATGCACCCTACCCTTCTGATTATCTCAGATATAGCCCAAATAAATAGCTTACATTTCTCTATTAATGAAAATTTAGTTAATTATTTGGTGGTTTGTCTCTTCTGAAGGAAAGATGGTAAAAATATATACTAACTTACCTCTATAATCAGAATTGCATCCTGAATCCAAATATGACATTCATTGCTGTTGCAAATTTAATGTTAAGCCCTAATAAACTCAAAGATTATACATTATATATTTCCCATGTTTTTATTGATTCTTAATCTTGTTGCCATCAATTCAATTTATGGGTAAACTGGGTTTTGACAAGATTTGTACTAACACAGATATATGAGCCATATCTAAAATAAGAGAAAAGGTTATCCCCATAGAATTAGAGAAAAAGGTATCCCATCAGGACTACCTCTGATGGTCCTATATATACTCCTACCCTAATAATATATCTGTCCCTAATAATTGAATATCATCATACAGTACAACATTGGTTCTTTATTTGAAACAGGTTTTCTGCAGTCTTGACTTGGTGCAATCTTGTTCTGCCTGGGATTCTTTAACAAAATATTAATAATATTGTAAAATACTACATATATTATTGTACAATATTGTTATTATTGTAGAATATTATACTATACAAAATGTTATAAAATGTGAGTTGAAATGATTTTTAAAAGTGAGTAACAGTGAAAGGAAACATTAAAGTCTGATCTGAGTAACAGTAATATGCTACATAATATAGAGTAAGATTTGTAGTGGTTTCTTTTAGTTTTTTTTTATGCATTCTTGGGGCTAATTCTGGGACTGTCAGAAAGGGGGAGGGAGGATATTATAAGAAAAGCAACTCTGATATTTGGATATGGTATAAAATAAATAAAATATATGGTAATGGTCTAGAATTGTGGCTCTTCAGAAGGGGACATCCTAGAACAAAAAGAGGCACATTTCTAGAGTGCTAATTTTTATGGTTCTGTTTGTGTTTGTGATAACTAATTGTTAGCCCCTTTCTAATGGTCTTATAGGCTATATAAAAAAAAAAATTAACAATTGATGAGAACAGATCCAAAAATAGAAAAAGACAGAAATATGAGTCATTGATACTTGCTACATATTATAAAGTAATTATTTATTTTATTCAATACAAGAGAAAGCCATAGGCTTGTTGCAATACAAACACAATGACAGCTCAAACAGCAACACTGCAAAACAAAAAATATTCTTCAGTAAAAACAACTATGCAACTAACTATATTACAGAAACTGTTTTCTATCTAACACAGTTTCAACAAGATCACTCTTAAATGTTTGCACTATTTGCACAGAAACTACAGTATCAGGTAAACTATTCCAAAGTTTTGTTGCTTGGTTAATAAAGCTACATTGACCTATTTTCTTGTGCACTCATGGCTGATGCAGTTTATATGAGTTTTGTCAAGTGGCTGAGTAATGACTAAGTTTGAAGAAATCAGCCCATGTCCACATTATTGACACCCTTCATAATACAGAACATATTGATCAGGTCAATCCTGTCCTGCCAAAACTCCAGAGAAGGAAGTTCCAAACATTGCAGTTGATGCTGATACAGTAAATGATTCAAATATGGCACAAACTGTGATATCTGATATTGAACCTTTTCAATTTGCTGCCAAGTCACATTTCCATGTCAGATATCACACAGAGGAACAATATTCTACCACCAGGGAATACTATTGTCTTGTATAGTGTCATAAAAGTTAGAAGGTTAAATTTCCTTAAACTTCTCTTAATTTGAAGCAAACTGTAATTAGTATTTTGAAAAATTGTTGACACATGTTTGTGAAACTCCATCTGGTTATTAAAGTGAATACCTAAATCCCTTACTGAATCTGCAGATGAAACAGGTGTATCACCAAGAAAATAATGATAAGTCAAACTTTTCAAAAATTAATGAAGTACAAAACATTTTTGATGGTTTACAAACATGGAGTTCAATGTACACCAATCATTTAGGGTATTCATATCCTCTTGAATAAGGGAGACGTCTGCCAGGGAGTTGACACTTTTTTAGCAGAAGCATCCCAAGGCTCATTTCACTAGGGGGGGGGGGCATCTTTGTAAATTTTACCGAATTGCTACCTGATTTATGCTGAATTTTCTGCAGAATCAAGAATTTTGCTAAATTTCAGTCAATTTTGCAAAATGTCTGCCGAAATTTTTGCCTTTGGTGAAAATTTTACTGAATGCCAAAAAAAGTTCAGGGGGTGCCCCTTAATGTTGCTCCTTACTTTCAGTTGAAAAAAACTTGTTTTGTTTAATTTAATTTCTGATTGATTCTTAAATAATGCTGGGAAATTTGGCACCCCCTTCATAGAAATGAGAGAAGGAGGTGATACCCAAACTCTTGTTTGTAGCAATTTTTGTTCATTTCAAACTTGATTTGCATATTAAATTTTAAGTTACACTCGTTTTTAAGATTTATTTATTAATTTACATTAATATCTATTTTATGTTTGTTTGCATTGATTGTTTATTTAATTTCTGTTTGTTTTAAGTTCATTTATACTTCAATAGGATGATTGTTTATTTAATTTCTGTTTGTTTTTGGTTTCATTTATTCTTTAATAGTAATTTCTGGTCGTTTTCATTTGTAATTTTAACAGGTATTTGCATCTGCTGAGCTTAAGTTTAAAATGACCTTTACTTTTCTTGAAAAAATTATTTTTTGGAAAGTTTTTTTTTTAATCAATTTTTGTTCATTTTTGATTGCAAAAAGTTTCAAGTTTTTAAAATTCTTATTCCAAAATCAAACTTTAAAAAAAATCAGATGTTCATCAGAGCAAAAAAATGGGTTAGTGTCAGCCTTGGAATTCTTATTATCTCATGTTTGAGCCATTTTGTTACTATCTCAAGATTTTTATTGGATGGATTTGGGGGAAAAGGGCGTGGGGGGGGGGGGGAATTAACCTTTGGTCTCTTTTGACTCTTTAAAAATGAACTAGAACTTTCTGTTTTCAATCAAGTGAGTCCTCTCTGAATTTTATACAAGTATCCATTCTATAAGAACAATATATATATCCCTAGAGTATAACTTACAACGCCTGTCCCTGGGCCCTGAGGGGGTGTTGTTGACCCTGGAGTTTTAATATCTAATGGTTGAACTATTTTTAACAAAATATTCACCTCAAATTTTTATCAGATGGGTTTATCCATCTGATAAACCCAAAGGCATGGAGGGCAGGAGGGGTCAAGTTGCCCTCCCATCTTTTTTCACTCTGAGAAAATGAACTACAACTTTTAATTTCCATTCAAATGAACCCTCCCTGAAGTTTATACAAGCATACCTTTCATAAGAACCACATACAGCCCCAGGACATAGCTTACAATGCCTGCCCCTGGGCCCTGGGGGTTGTCTTGACATTGGAGTTTTTGCTACCTGACCTTTAAACTATTTTGAATAAAAATGGCTCTCTCAAAGTTCTTATCGGATGGGTTTGAGGAAAATAGGGCATGGAGAGGGGGGGGGGGCTAGTAGCTCTCCAATCTCTTTTGATTTGTGAAAAGTAAACAAGAACTTTCAATTTCCAATCATATGAGCCCTCTCCAAAGTTTATACAAGCATACCTTCCATTAGAACCTTATATGCCCCCAGAGCAATACTTACAACACGTGCCCCAGGCCCTGGGTGGTGGGGTTTGTTGACACAGGAGTTTTCTTATCTGACCTTTGAACTATTTTCAACGAAATGACCATACATAAATGAGTTTTTGTTATATGGTCTTTGAACTATTTTTAACAAAATGGCTACCTCAAATTTTTTGTCAGATGTATTTGGGGAAAAGGGGCTTGGGGGGCTAGTTGCCCTCTGATCACTTTTGACTCTTAAATAAGGCACTAGAACTCTCGATTTCCGGTCGAATGAGCCCCCTTTGAAGTTTATACGACGACCCCTTCTATATGAAGTGCCTCTGGAAAAAAATAAATGGAGTGTGGGGGGAGGATAGCTGCCCTCCAATCACTTTTGACTCTTAAAAAGTGTATTACAACTTTCAATTTCCAATGAAATGAGCCCTCTATGAAGTTTATACAAGCATCCCTTCCATAACAACCATATATGCCCCCAGAGCTTAACTTACAATGCCTACTCCTGGGCCCTGGGGGCTGTGTTCACACCAGAGTGTTTGTTATCTGAACTTTGAACTATTTTTAACAAAATGTCTATCTCAAAATTTTTATCTGATGCATTTAGGGCGTGGAGAGGGGGGGGGGCTAGTTGCCCTTGGATATCTTTTCACTCTTCAAAAGTGAACTAGAAATTTCAATTTCCAATCAAATGAGCCCTTTCTGAAGTTTATACAAGCATCTCTTTCATAAGAACCATATCTTCCAGGACAACACTTACTACGCCTATCCCCTGGGCCCTTGGGGGAGTTTTTGTTATCTAATTTTTGAACAATCTCCAAAAAACTGGCTATCACAAAATTTGTAGTGAATGGGTTTTGGGGAAAAAGGGCGTGGGGGGGGGGGGCTAGTTGCCCTTAACTCTCTTGACTCTTAAAAAGTAAACTAGAATTTTCAATTTCCAATCAAATGAGCCCTCTATGAAGTTTCTACAAGCATCCCTTTCATAAGAACCATACATGCCCTTAGGGCATAACTTAGAACGCCTTCCCCTGGGCCCTGGGAGTTTGTATTGACACCAGAGTTTTTGTCATCCGACCTTTGACTTTTTAACAAAATGTCTATCTCAAAATTTTCATCAGATGGGTTTGGAAAAAGAAGGCGGGGGGGGGGGGGGGGCTAGCTGCCCTCGGATCTCTTTTGACTATTAAAAAGTGAGCTCAAACTTTCAATATCCAATCAAATGAGCCCTCTCTGAAGTTTATACGAGCATCCCTTTCATAAGAACTATAAATGCCCAAGGGCATAACTTATAATTCCTGCCCCCGGGCCCTGGGGGGTTTTGACGCCACCTGAGTTTTTGTTTATTTGACTTTTGAGCAATTTTTAACTTAATGACTATCTCAAAATTTTTATTGGATGCATTTGGGGAAAAAGAGGCGTGGGGGCTAGTTGCCCTTCAATCTCTTTTGACTCTAAAAAACTGAACTAGAACTTTCAATTTCCAGTCAAATGAGCCCTCTCTGAAGGTTTTTCGAGCATCCCATCAATAAGAACCATATATTCCCCTAGGGCATAACTTACAACGCCTGCCCTCGGGCCCTGGGGGGCTGTGTCGACTTCGGAGTTTTCGTTATATGGTGCTTGAACTATTTAAAAAGGGGCTATCTCAAAGTTCTTATTGGATGGTTTGAGGAAAAAGGGCGTGGAGAGGGGGGCTAGGTGCCCTCCAATCTCTTTTGACTCTTATAAAGTGAACTAGAACTTTCAATCTCCAATCAAATGAGCCCTCTTTGAAGTTAATACGAGCATCCCTTCCATAAGACCCATATATGCCCCCAGGGCGTAACTTACAACGCATGCCCCTGGGCCCTGGGGGGTTGGGTTGACACCGGAATTTTGTTTTATGATCTTTGAACTATTTTTAACAAAATTGCTATCTCAAAATTTTTATTGGATGCATTTGGGAAAAGGGGTTTGGGGGGGAGCTGATTACCCTCCGATATCTTTTGACGCTTAAAAATTGAACTAGAACTTTCAATTTCCAATCAAATGAGACCTCTCTGAAGTTTATACAAGCATTCCTTCCATGAGAACCATATATGCCCCCAGGGCATAACTTATAACCCTTGCCCTGAAGACTGTGGAGGGAGTGTCCTGCTCAAATATATAATTTCCAGAGCTTTCAACTATCTTGAACAAAATTGCTATATCAAGATTTTGATTGGATACGTTTGGGGAAATAGTGGGTGTGAAAGGGGTGTTAGTTGCCTTCCAATCACTTTCAACTTTAAAAAGGGAACTAGCCATTTGAATTTCCAATCGATTGAGCCCTTTCTGAAGTTTCTACAACAACTCTTTTTATAAAAACTTTATATGCCCCCAGGGCATAACTTGCAACCCTTGCCCTGAGGGCTCTGGGGCGGTTGTTATCCTCAAAGACCTAATTTCCTGAATTTTCAACTATGTTGAACAAAATGGCAATCTCAGAATTTTGATGGGATATGTTTGGGGAAAAGATGGGCGTGAGAGGGGGGTTAGTTGCCCTCCAATCACTTTCGACTATTAAAAACGGCACTAGCCCTTTGAATTTCCAATCAAATGAGTCCTTTTTGAAGTTTCTACAACAAAGCTTTCTATAAAAGCCTTATATGCCCCCAGGGCATAACTTACAACCCTTGCCCTGAGGGCTGTGGGGGAGTGTCCTCCTCAAAAAGATAATTTCTATCTGGAACTCAACTACGCTGAACAAAATGGCTATCTCAAAATTTTGATTGGATGTGTTGGGGAACTGATGGGCATGGAAGGGATGTTAGTTGCCTTCCAACCACTTTTGACCCTTAAAAAGGACACTGGAATTCTCGATTTCCAATCGAATGAGCCCTCTTTGAAGTTTCTACAACAACTCCTTCCATATGAAGTGCCTCTGGGAAAAAAAATAATAACAATAGAACGTTGGAGCCATATGACCTCTACTATAGGCAACGCTATAGTGTTGCCTCTGATCCGACTGAAAGTAGTGATTAGCTGACTACTGGATATCTTACCTTGTTTGAAAGGACTTTTTGGTCTCTTAAAAAGGGCACTAGAACTTTTAAGTTCTGAAGTTTTTTCTTGGAAATCCAAAAATGCCTAACATTTTCCTCAGGCAATTCCACCAGAACATCTCCACATGCAAAAGTGAATAGGCAAAGACAAATAAAAAGAATTTTGTATAGGAATTCTGTCAAATCTCCCCAGTGTAAAATTTCCCCTAGAACGTTTACCCCTGGAAATTTCCCTCAACATGGAAACTTATCCCCATGGAAACCTGTCCCTAACACAAAATCCTCCCTCCCTCTGAAAAATGGTTGCATACTTCCCAATAAAAAAAGACTATATGTAAACAATGGGCAGTTTTTTTTTATCTTAAAGGCCTATCCCCAGGGGATGGGGGGGGACCATGTTGTCTTCATAGATATAATGTTTTTCAGTTTTTTAACTCTGCTAAACAAGATGGATATCTCAAAATTTTGATTGAACGATTTTGGGAGGAAAGGTGGCAGGGAAGGGGGCCAATTGCCCTCCAATCCTTTTGGTCACATAAAAAGGGCACTAGAACTTTTAATTTGTGTTCAAATGAGCCCTCGCTTGATATTCTAGGACCATTGATTTGGTACAATCACCCCTGGAAAAAGATAAACATCCATCCATGATCTTTCTTCTGGCAAAAAAAAAATCACCAAATTCCACTTTTTGGCTGATGGGAGCTTGAAACCTCTGCAGTAGGGTTTTCTGATGCACTGAATATGGTGGTGCAATTTTCATTAAGGTTTCTTGACTTTTTGGGGGTCAGGTTTCTCCCTTTTTCGAAAATTGCGCAAATTTTCCCATGCTCCTAGCTTTTGATGGGTAACACTAAACCTAATGAATCTTATGTATTTCGAATCAATATAGAAAGCCAATTCTTTTGATATATCTATTGATATAAAAATTCTGTTTTTTTAGGGTTTTGGTTACTGTTTAGTTTGTTACCAAAAACTGTTTTATTATATTGTAGGAGCAATACTTTAGTTCTGTCTTGTTTTTTTCTTTATCTCAGTCTTAAAAGCATGAGGAAGCATATTACAAAAAAGTGGTAAGGGTCAATGAAAGTGTGGCCTGATCAATGAAAGTGTGGCCCTACTGTTTATCAACAAGTATTAGCTTTTGCTGAAAGCGTCAACTTAATTCCCATAGCCATTCATGGGAGGTTAAGAATCTGCTTTTTCTGTGACTTTGATGCACATAGTAGCAGTCTATCTTTTACTTGCCTATACCAAGTTTGCCTAAGACAGGATGAAATTTGTTCCTATTTTGGCCAAGCCTTAGTTCCATTTGTCTACTGTCTTAATCACTTGGATCTACAAGGTTATATACTAGGAAATGTAAGAAACTTAGAAACAAGAAACACAAAATAGTAAATACAAAGTATAAACAGGAAACACAAAATAGTAAAAACAAATCTACTAAGCAGTCAAAAAAAA